>JAODOY010040502.1:0-20318 GCA_025399855.1 Forbesichthys papilliferus
AACCCCCCCCCCCCCCCCCCCCCCAAACACCTTCCTGAGTGACGTGTTGATGAGATGCACCCAGCCAGCTGGTCAGTCGAGCTTGACGATCTGGCTGTCTTTCATGGGGAGGGAGGGAGAGAGGGAGAGAGAGAGAGAGAGGATATAGCAAATACAGTTTTAAAGAAGAAAGGGTGTCAAAATGAGGATAGGAATAATATAAATATATAAAAGGTGAAGAGTTAGATGATAGAGCGGTTGCTAGATGGTTTAAGAGAGAAACTGACAGGAAGGTATTTCACTATGTACCCATTATATTTTATTTCCTATGAAGCGGTAAAATCCAACAAACAAACACTATTTTAATCTCTCACCCTCATTTTAGTTATTTACCTTTCACAACAAATCAATACAGAATTATAAGGTCACCATAATGAAATCCGCTATCTCGGACTGTAAAAGCTAATTGTTAATTTGATTTCTGAGTTGCCATTGATTTTGTGTGTAGGTGCATGAATACTTTATGTGTGTCTGTACGCACGTGTGAGAGAGAGAGAGAGAGAGAGAGAGAGAGAGAGAGAGAGAGAGAGAGAGAGAGAGAGAGAGAGAGAGAGAGAGAGGAGTTGTGTTGATGGTAAACCCATGCATTTAAGCCTAGATTAAGTGTCAAACACATTAACATAATTTGAGCTGTTTCATGCTTTCATAAAGTCTGTGCACTGATCCAATCAGAGGGTTTAATGACTTGGTTGACATTTGACCATCATTGTTATACACTGAACAGGTAAGGGTGCATTGTTCAAAGACTGAAAATAGGCAGTTTAATGGAAGTTTTTAAATAAATATGAACATGACTGGTTGAATTTTAATTATTGTACTTATTTGAACATATATTTGCAATCCTCTAATGATATAAAATCAATCTCTCCATTATTGTATCTTTCCTGTTCATGGTATATGGAGTTAGAGTGAGACCAATGGCTATTGAAAACAGGCATATTAGTTGATGTTTATACTTTACACCTATGTTGTTAAAATCAATTCATAATCACTCTATTATTCTTTAATCTACTATGTATTTCTCAGCTGTGTCGATGGATTCATGTCTGTGTGTCTGAACGTTCTAGTCAATACAAATAATTTTGTCAGCCACTGGTTTTTGCATCTCTCTCTTCATAAAGCGCACACGCACACACACTAGTTTTGAAGTACTCAAGACAGGTCTTGGTCTCGAGACAGGTCTTTTTTAAGGTCTCAGTCTCATCCTCAACCGCATTTTTACTCATTGTTGTCTCGGACCAAGAGGTCTCTGGGTTTTACTTCAGTACCGATCAAGACCACAATTGCGGGAATATAATTATCGCCGCCTCGTTCATGTCTAATCATAATTAACGTGATTAGAATTAAAACCTCCCTTAAATTTTATGATATATATTTTTTCAGTATAGTTTATTATCAAAATAAATTGAGTGAAGGGCAGGTAAATAGATATGTGTGGAAAAAATTAGAAGAGGAACACTCCAAGCTTGGCTGTCAAATGTAAAGACAGAACACACAGGCGCATCCCAAGCCAAGTGACAGTCAGCAGCCCGGAGACGCAGTACGGGCTATAGCCTAGAAGAGATATCAGGTACAAGCAGCAACATTTTCTAGGTTTAGAAGCGTTTTAGCCTAATTCCCACTTCCAAACAAGAGCTATTGTTTTAATTTTTCTAAAGTTTACCCTGTTGGCTAAAGTTGGTAGACTCATAGCATAGCTAATAGGATTAGGTTGTTAAAATTGGCGTTAAACTCTTTTTATTGGTACTGAAGCACACCCAAATTGCTTTTAATAAGCAATAAAAAAGAAGAAACTATGATTATTAATAAAAAAGAAGAAACTATGATTATTTTCTGACTTGGCCTAAGTTTTATCCCTAATGTTAGATTTTGCATTACCTGGTTCCTGAATTTATTTTCCAGGATAATTTGAAAGCAATACAGAATGCCTGAGGCACTTATTGCGTTATATTATATAATATTTTTTAGATAAAGACATTACCATCATAAAGATAAAGAAAAGGCACACATTGTTGCCTAAAAATTAACCAGAATGCAGGAAATTAAGTGTTTTATGCTCAAAATCTCATTGGGAAGGACCCCAGACACCCACTGTGGACCCACCCCCATGTTTAAATCCAACCTACTGTAGGCTACATGAATGCAAGCAGATATATAAACATTCATTGTTATACAGTGAAAATGTTTATTATGTTGTTAAAATTTAGAAGGCTTTGTACAGTATGTCATATTCCATAAAGGTCTGATAGATTCACCCCAGCTGGTTTTTGATGTACAGAGTAGCAGCCTAACTGTATATTTAAAAACAAATTAAAGGCCAATAGAAAGGGCCAGGCTACCTACAAAATTAAATAAAATGCATCATAGTTTATTATAGTGGATGGTGTGTAGGCTATTTTTATTTGCCAACAAGGTCTACTCTAGATGGTTCTCGAGCCGGTCGGCTTCAATGTCAGGCTGTTTTTCAGTCCCATTCCGACCCTGCCACTCACCGACCTAATTTTGGTCATATCTGTGAAGTTGGTTATTAATAGGCCTACTTTCCAACGTCATGCATAACGTCATACCTCCATCTAGTCCAACAACATTAGCGATGGATTGCACACATGCACAATATAAGCTACTGCACGATAAATGCAGTGTTTGCAAGAAGGCTAAATATCTTTCAATGTGGGACTCAAACTTGTCTGGTCTTGGACTTGACTCGGTCTTGACTCCTAAAAGTATTGGTCTTGTCTTGGCCTCGAAACACTCTGGTCTTGGATTAGGCGGTCTCGGCTACAGCACTGACACACTCACACACACATTTGTGCTGCCCTGCTAAATTTATAGCACTGGTAAATGACGTTGGTCTTGTTTAACCTAATTTATGCAGCAGCCTATAAAATAATGTTTCTATATCTGAGATGGAACGTGTTTGCTGCATTCACTTGTTAAACCCCCCGCTTCCCAACAAAATTTGATTTTATTGTAAAATGCTGGGTGTGCTTATATGTAATGGAAAGAAGCAGAAGATCATTTATAGTTTATTATCATTAACTGCCCACATGTATTCATGGTTAATTTCTGCACCATTTCTTTAAAAAGCCTTTTCCGCTGCTGTGATATATTTTTTGAAGGACACAAGATAGAGACTTTACGCATGTAGTATGGAAGACATTTGCAGTTAGTGGAATATTGAGTCTGTGGAGTGTGGAATTCATAACATTTACAAAAGAGGAAGTACCTTAAAGGCATACAGAATGAAAAATACACAGGCCCTATATGCTTTTATGATGTATGTATTTGCAGGCATGTAATTACTATGAAAGAAGATAAGACTGCACTTTATTAATCCTTGAGGGGAAATGCAACATTAATATGCATCAAATTATACTTAGAAATGTTGCCTGAAGAAGTCTTTGCTTGTCGGGACCCTTGAGCTGCCATGGCAACGCACACAGTATGTGTGTGGTTGTACGCATACTAACCAAGAACAGTTTGCAATCATCATTTTATCTTGTTAATAATCAAGTGCTTTGTTCATTCAAAGTCAAAATGAAGGCGTATTATCTTGGACACAACACATCTACCCCGATCAGCGTAACGTCACAATAGTGGGGTGCATGCAGAGAAAAGCACACAGCACCGATCTCTCCCCCTCTCTCATTTGGACACCCTCTGGTTATTCCCTTCCTCGTTGCGTCACACATCTTCTCAATAATTAGATAGCTAATGAAGGGCCTTCTGTCTCGCTCGAGTGCTCTGGCTCATCCTCACGCACACGCACGCACGCACACACACACACAGTCCCCGAGTGGACAGAGATTTATCTGCAGCAGGAGAAAGAGTGTCACACACAGATTCAGATGAATGGAGGCTTTGGGACTGTGGAATTAAAATGATTCCTGTTGCCGTGGCTCTATTCTTCGTCAGCTAACGTGCAGCAGACATATAGGCCATGTTCCACGGGCTGTGCGTCAACCTCCCTGCAAGCTTTACATCACTGATACTGTTTCAATGAGGGGCCCAGACTTTTACAATATGATTTTCCAAGCACTGTATTTTATTCCCTAAAAACTCTTTACCCGAGCAAATTTTAGGCCAAAATATTTAGACCAAAATATGTATCAAACTCATACCCAGGATTTTACATTAAACGGGGAACAATTTGAATTGTTTTTGTAAGTTAGGCCCGTGACTAACTGGCCGCCCCAGGCATGTTCATTTTCAGACATGGCAATTGTTTTCTGTGGCCAAAGAAATGCATTAGATGTGTCAAGCGAGCATCTGCTCGGTGCATCTGATTTGAATACGGTCCAACTTTGGAGTGTCAACAGAAGCGGATGTTTCGTGAGGCTTTTAAAGCCCCAACAACCACTGACTTATTTTGAGGGAGGACGACATGATTTGTGTATTTAATCAGCACATGTTCTAGTCAATAAGTTGGCTACATTTAAAATAAATAAATATAAAAAACAGCTTGCAGTACATGGTGGATAAAAATTATATACAGGTATATGTGAATTTTAATTTTATGAAGTCTTAGGCTGAGGATAATAACAGATACTGTATATAGTAAAGGTTCATGCATGTATGTAACCCATGCTTGGATGGTATTTCATCATACATTTTAGATTCACAACTATTCATGGACTTTCCAAACAGTAAAACTAGCTGTCAGATTGGCTGAACCTCACTGAGATTCATTTATTTTATTGTGAATGAAAATGATTGATGTTGTGATGTTGTTGACCAAGCATTTGTCTTGATGCTATGTCTTGATTTTATTTAAAAATGTGTCACTTTCATATGTTGTACTTCATTTTGTAATTTGAAGGAATGTTGTGTTATGATACCACAAACACTTAAAAAGGATGGCCATTCTAAACACACAATAACATTGCAAGATCTTTTATCTTTTCACTGGTGAAGTCTTATAAATCAGTTAAAATGTCCCTATATGCTTATCCTGCGCTATGTAACATGGAGCTGAGATGAATTAGCATACATTAGTGTAACCTTTAATTGGTCTGGTTGAGATTAACCGACACTATAATAAATATATAGGTAATTCCGCAGCAGTTAAAATTATGTATGACTGAAAATGAGGATGTGTTGCACAATGAATGGAACACATTGAAACAATTAGAAATTTCACTTTTATATTAATAGTAGTGATATAACATTTACACTATCTTCAACGTGATTTAGCGAAGGTCGCAATTTCGCTTATTTCCCCAAGGTTTAAATCTCCTTTAAACAGCATTTCAAATCCTCATATTTAAAACCGCTATCAAAAGGTAGAGCATCACTGTGCTATACTGTAACAAAGTTCTTTCCCAAATGCTTCCCTGCTCCTAAAACCTCTGCACAAACACAGAAGCTGGATGCCTTTGGCTGATTGATAAAGCTTTCATCTGGGTTTGGGGAGTGCATGGTTGGAAGTAGTATAGCCTACATCAATGCATAGCCTCAAGTTTGTTTTTTAAATATTCTGCGTAATTTCTTCCTTCTGCTGGAAAAAAAAAACATTTTAATGGGGATACCAAAGTTACCATGCCGTAAGTCTCATCAGTAAAGAAAAAAGAAAAAATCCATTATGTCCATGTGTCTTGTTTTTGAGTTGATGTCATTACTGTAAGTGCGTGACGCTACATTAGATTCCTCTATGCACGTTTCTTCTCAACGTCATTAACATCGTGGAAGCCAATTGATATGCTTCCCTGGCCATAATCCTTACAAGCCCGATTTCTAGAAAATTCACTGGGAAAAAACCCCAACAAATTACATCTTACAGTACAACTTTGTGTATGAACTTGGCATCCTATTTTCTCCCTTTGTGACTTTTCTCTCTTTCTCCATCTCCTCCATTTGTCCTTTGTCTGTCATTCATCCCCTCCTGTTTGTCCTTGAGCGCTCACTCCCTTTATTTTTCAGTCTGAACAATATTTCACTTTATTCTATTCTCTCCTGCCCTCTTGCCCCCTCCATCCCATCTCATCGCTCTCTTATCATTCCCAGCTCCATCCCTCTTATCCTGCCTCTCCAAACAGCTATTTCTGTGTATGTAATAAGAAGAATCTCCTTTCTTCTTCATTCTCCTCCCTTCAACAGGCACGCTTCTTATTGATCTCTTTTCCCATCTCACACTGTAACCTTACCCCCCCCACACACACACACACGCACAGAAACACGCACACACATTCTGGTTCCACGTCTTATGAACTTATGAAGTGTTTTGGAATTATTCACAACAATTAAATTAAATGTACAAACATACATTATGTTTGTTTATGAAACACCAGTTCATTAGCATCTGCAGACTCACCCTCTGATACTTTCTGCGAATAAATAATAATAATAAATGAATAATTCCAGTCGGAATTGGAATTCCGAAACAAAATCAAGCCGAGTAAACCACTAATATGAAGCTATTCTCAAAGCCCTGCTGTCATCTTGTTTGTTATGTTTGAGTTATGCTTTACAATTCTCGCTCGAAAAAAGTGTTACTAGCAATGTTTCCAAAATGTTTAGTGCCAGCGTGTGAAAAGGATTCTTAACTCTGGCAAATTGTCAGGTCAAGACCTAGTGATTTTCTCTGACTTTTTATGTGCTAATGCTTAGTGAATTTTTTGTGTAGCGGCAGATTGGATTTTAGGTGAAACATCCAATCCACGTCCAACGGCTGTGCGGGCGTTGCATTTGGCTTTGGGTGCCTTTTTGTAACCCACTCTTCAAGTTGACTTAATACATAACACAGTATCACCTACAGTTAACAATGTGAGTATTTAACATGCTTTCCATTGAGCATCTTTTGTTTGAGTCACATTCTCCGAAGGAACAGTATCACCACTGAACAAAGCATGAATGTGTACAGAGAAATCACACTAAAGTACCTGACACCGATGTAATACATAAAACTCTATGAATCATGTTCTCTCTCCTCCACATTTGCTGTTCCTTCTTTGTTTAGATTGAAGAGATGGTTCAGCCATCTTTTCCTCTCAATGAGTCAGCGTCATCGAGGGAAAATTTTGCTTGCAACGTCTTATTGGAAACCCAGTGCATTGCTGCGTTCAAATGGAAAAGTTCCACACTGCACTGCATGTTGGGGCATTCATATGGACTCTTATCGTGAACACAAACACGACCACATTTGAATGGAGCAATGTCAGATGCTCTTCGTCTGTAAAGGATACCTTTTACATACATTATGCATGCATTATGATAAAAAACATGAATCTCTCTCCATTACGTTTTCTACAGGTAGGGAAGTATGTACTGCAGTTACCTATACTCTCCTCCCATCTTGTATTCCAGGCACGTTGTATTCAGCAGGTGGAGAAATCTCTTTGCCTGCGTCATCTCCCTGAAACACACACTCTCTCTCTCTCTCTCTCTCTCTCTCTCTCTCTCACACACACACACACACACACACACAGTCCACTCTCTCTCTTATCTATTGATTTCCTATCGATGTGCCCTAGGGGGCAGGGTGGGGGTGGTGGAATGAAGGTGCACGCTCACACACACAGCATGCATTCAGTTGAATATCCAAAGACATACAAGGATACCCCCATAAAGACACAAAACATGACAGTGGCTGTCATCTCAGGTCAGAAGAGTAACTCTCTTGTTTCTGCTGACCTACCGATGCTTTATTTTAGAAATAAATGAAACAACACCAGGGCAAGTAGGCTACACTTTTAAGGAATATACTTTGTCTGACTCAATAGAGCAGTAATGGCGTAGTTTAGGATGAGTAGATCCACCCTGATCAGTATTGGTCTTGGTCGCACTCTGGATAAGCATGGAGGACATCTGCACAGCTGTGCAGTGGCATCACAAAGAAATGTCTTGTGCACTTCAGAATATGTCTTAAGGTGAAATCCACTCATCTGGCTCTACAGAAAAGTTTTGCTCTTTACAAATATTAACACAAAAGATATAAAAAATATAGAGTTTTAAGAAAACAACAACAAAAAAAGGATTCAACCAGGGGTTATTCATAGAATACTTAAGGGATGTAATTTAATCTTTAATAGAGTACAGTATACATTCACCATTTTACAGTACTCTGTTTTAGACTCCATCTGAGCAGCTAACCATCCTGTACAGTTCTGTAGTTCACAGCCAGGTCATTGTCATAACTCATTTACTTCATGTGGGCCATTTTCAGTTAGTTTAAAATGAAATGTACCAAATTAACTGAATAATTGTGTACACGCTACATACAAAAATAATAAAAAAATATCAATAGTTCTCTATCTCTCTAGTTTGTGTTAAAACCACAAAGAAGCTTCCTTTCATTCAGAATCCAATAGTACTATACACATTTTCTTAACATAAGCCCTACATAACCAGCAAGCACCCTTAAGTGAAATGCCTAACCCTTAATCTAGAGCTGCCATCAGCTGCCTTCTGCTCTTGAGTGATGAGTTAAATGCAGTAATCAAATATCATTGTCTGCATGTGTGTGGGATGTGTGCATGAGCTAGTGTGTGTATGAGACATATCATGTGACATGATATGACAATACATGGCAATTAAGTATGTAATTAAAATAAAGTACACAGCACATTTCCATACTAGAGTCCTTCAAAATGAATTCCCATTCTGTTCCATTCCCTGCTCCGTACATCCCAGTGGATGTACGGAGCAACTGATTCTATTATCATTTCTGGTGGAGCATTTATCTTACATCTCTGTCTCACTCCCTCCTGAACCAGATGGGTTTAGGTGAGTGGTCATTTCTATGACGCTGTTTAAACAGGTTATGTGTAGACACAAATCCTCTGCAAGGGTAAAAATACGTAACAGCTGGTAATAACATTTATATTTATATATGCATTTATATTGGACATGAATCAAAATTTTATTGGAATTACATAACATCTGTCCATCTGTCTCTCGCTGTAGTTTCTCTTTATCTCAGTGTTTTTGTATCCTGAACATTTCAAATAAAATACAAAATAATATATATGAAGAGTTCACATACAAAAAGTACATCTGACATATTCTTTTTAATTTGAAAATATTTAAATTATTAGTTACATTTTTGAAAGATTACTTTATTCTGTGACAAGCAACCTTTAAATTGTAATCTGGAAAAATTAGTAAAGCCAATAAACCTAATAAATAATGCTGGTTTTAAATTGCTACCTTTTTCAGATGGACATGGAGGTTTTAGCATCTGAACTCTTCATTAAAAATATTCAAAGATCTTTAGTGAACGCAACGCAGTTACTAGTATCTAAATCATACTACTAATAATTGCCTATAGTGGTCACAAGGAATCTTAAAGTGTAACTGCACCCCAGCCTGACTCCACCAACTACTGCTAGTGGGAATAGATAATAACTCTCCTCATGCAACTCCATTTCTAGGGTGCGTTCAGTGGACTGACTGTTCTGAACGTAGTGTGAACTGAATTGACTGAAAGACCTCTTTCCTCGTAAATTTTCAACTACAACAAATACTTTTAAAGACATTTTCTGCGTTTAATGGGCGTGACGTGAAGGAAGTATTAGTGAATTTAAAGTCATCAACACTATTTAGTACCATTAACAAATATCACTTGTATTACATATTTCTGATAGAATATGTATGAAATTCTGAAATTGAATATGTTGACACAATCAATTGGAACAGTGGCTATGCACCTACAGAAGTGGTTAGATCTTGTGTATCTGTTCTGCTGAAACACAACAATCTAAAGCATTAAAACACAAATGATGGCTTTTTTGTTGTTAGCCATGTGAGCGTTACTCACAGCACAACTCCTCCCTGTTTTGTAACCTGCTGTTCAGTCCACTGCTGCTTGCGTTCATTGAACTTTTTAGCAAACGTTCCACCATCCTGAACGCAGGGCCAATCTCAGCTGGACACTACTTTTGGATACAGAAGGACCTAATTTTGTCTAGATACATTTTTTCTAATGCCACTCTGTAGAACTATAAGGTTAAGATGTCAGTGCAGTATCATATACTGTCAGGCCATTGACTTCTGGTCACAGAAATGCATCAAAAGGCCAATATTGATTTATGCAATTAATTTAAATTAATTACATTAATTAATCAAATCTTGAAATTAATTGTTTTATGTGTTTAATCGCTTGACAGCCCTAATTAGAATATTGTATCACAACACGAGACCTTACACGAGAAGTTACATGCTTTTCGTTTATTTTGTCAGCTTGAAGCAAATTTCAGCTTCAATGTGAGTTAAGTAATAATTCTAAGTGAGTTATGGCTGTGATGTAATATATGCACATTTGTGAATGTAGTAATGAGGTAACACTTTGTGGAATTTAGCTTCCAAAGCTGCTGTGGCACACATTACATGCACTTAACTGGAGCGCGCTGGGACACCAGAACCTTTCGATAGAGCACAGTTTATTCTGATAGCTTGAAAGTGGTGCAATTATCGGGTGAAAATCGAAAAATGTCTGGGCTGGACTAAGCCCCCAATGTTTCAAGTTCATAACAACAACGCCTTTGGTGGCATGTGTGATACCGATGAGTTAATCGTTTTATCAGACAGTTGCTCCATTATTTAATTCACAGCTTGCTGGAGGCTCATTGATATAAAGATCCTCCCCTTCTTCCTGTCCTGGTTACAAGACACATACTTTAAAATGTTATTTGTGGATTATGTTCATCTTTGTGGTGCTGTCATAGTCTTGTGTTTGCCTAATGTTGTAGTCATGTACCTTGTGTTCCCGTCTCTGTATCTGTCTGCGCTCCTTGTGTTACGTCCTGCATTCTTAGTTGATTATATTATGTGTTCCACCTGTGTCTGTGTTTTATGATTTTCACCTGCCCCTTAGTAGCTGGGTTTACATGGACACTCTTTTGTCTTTCCGAATGGAATCTTTCCAATTGATGTTTCGGGTAACCTGTTTACATGGGATGCAATCTAATCGGGTCTGGTGTTTACATGCTGCGTTGCAATTGATCGGAATAGATGTTAAACACGCGCACGTTATAGCTCGTCTATGTAACGTGTCCCACTAGCAAAAAGGCTAAAACCGGCTATAGTTTAGTTGAAGGTACGTTGGGAGAGTGAGCCTATTTGTGTGACAGGTGGAGCAATTTGGCCTACGACGCTCTCTTCCGACTGAAGTGTTTATATGGAGCATGTTCTTTAGGGTGGTGCTTCTAACCGGATTCCAATCAGAACAACAGGGTCCATGTAAATGCAGCTATCGTCGTCCTTTGATGGTCTGTCTTCCCTGGTTAGTCTCCTTGTGTATAGCCATTATGTTTCATTATAGCCTTTGTGTGTTTAGACTGTTTGGCTATACTCCCTGGATCCCGATATTACTGTAAAGATTGTGCTTTACGCCTAGTTTCCCTGTGTCGTATGTTTGGGTCCACACTAGCATCATTTCAGGTGCAAACGTGATTACAATTAGAAAGATAATGATCGTGAAATTGATGATTGATGATTTTAATTGACGATTATTAGAATGTAAAACACAGTGATAACATGTAGAGTTAAATGTCCAATGATGTCAAGTCTTATCGTGATGATCATAACGGCCCACTGTTTGTGATTCTGTTCTTTTTTCTCAGCCTCTCTCTTGAAGCAAATCCCTTGCCTTCTCACACTGCTGTAGTCAATTTCAACCTGACATGTTTTGCACACAAATGAAAATGCTTAGGTCCCTACAGACAGCTAGGTCACCTTTTTTTCTATTTCCATAGATATTCATCAAGGTTTGTCCTCAACACATCGTTTTGGAGAGGGTTAAGTACCCTTTGGAATTCATTTACATACCGTATTATGGTTCATCAAAGCACAACAAGGAACAGTTGCAGAAGACAAAATAGGCTGTCTATTACTGTAACTCTTCTAGAAAACATTTCTGACTCCCTTTTGAGATGTTCATGGGTAATGTGAATCTTTTGATATGGGTAACTTCCCCAACAATAGGGCAATATGTGTAAATTTGTGTGCACAAGAAAAAATGACAAACGAACACATCACATTCTGGAATTATGTTTCTTTTCCATTACATTTTTGGGAACCTATAGCCGTCATTCTTATTGATAACAACCTTCTCTGTGTTTTAAAGCTTTTTGTAAAGTTTCTTGTACAAATGAACGCGAGTTATGTAAACCCTCTCCATTAAAGCTAATTATGAACAGCGTCCAGCAGTTCACATCATCCCCTACTTGCTGCCTGTCGCCTTTCCCTCCTCATCTCTAACTCAGTAAATGAACGTTCTAATAACCACAATAATAGCGAGCCCTGAGGAATAAACAAACAAACAAGCCCCAGATCAACAAAGTACCTAATTATGAAGATTTGCTTTCCTACCGGTGATCATTAGGCTATGAATATTATGAAGATTTGAATGCGCGATGCTCTCGGTATCGGAGAAAGATCACAGAAAATAGGCAGAATGTTCTGGAGCGCATTCCGGTGCCTCTTCAATAATGCATTCCACTGGGGGGCCCTAAGCTGGCCTGGGATCACAGACCCCTACTGTGTATATTTCAATCGGTGCATTTTAATATTTCATACATCAAATGAAGCGGCGCACTATGATAAATGTGGCGACATCTGATATGATCTGCTGACAGGGAAATGTGAAGAGATTATGTGATTCTTTTGATATGGAATCAAGAGCTCACATAAGCTGTAGTAAACTGCTGCATGTTAATAATTGCTTTTTTGCCATTTTGGATCAAGCCCATTGAGCTGGGATTTTAATAAATTCTGATTACAATCTATTCATTCCCACACACAAACCGTCACTGATATAGTAAGGACATAATAAAATAGCTACCAAAGAGATACAGTGTACTGTACCTCTTCTCTCCAGGGAACGATTGTGTTTGTATTGAAAATAATAACTAACTGGGAGTCTTTACTTGCTACTGTACATCATCTGTTTTGCATGCTGAAGAGTGGTGTGGTATTTGGCCTTCATGCTGTACATCAACTGAACTGATTTAGGAGAGAACCCAACTTGCTGGCAAGCATTTAAAATCATTATAATGAAATAGCAACCACTGGTTGACCAATATATTCTCATGTCAGATACATTTTTGTATCTGTAAAAAAAGTAGTTTTTTGTTATGAAACCTAGGAACACACACTCACATCACATACATTAGAGACCTTAAGTCTTACACACATGCAGAGGCTAC
This sequence comes from Forbesichthys papilliferus, assembly GCA_025399855.1. Taxonomy (NCBI): domain Eukaryota; kingdom Metazoa; phylum Chordata; class Actinopteri; order Percopsiformes; family Amblyopsidae; genus Forbesichthys; species Forbesichthys papilliferus. The sequence continues at coordinate 13,182 of JAODOY010040502.1, forward strand.
TCAGACATACAAAAGTCCAATTTTAAATTGCATTGAGAACACAGCAGGGGTTGACTGATGGGAGCCTCCTCTGCAATAAGAGATACAGTTCTACATAAACAAACACTCATTCAAATGTTCCACATATTCATATGGAAATGCTGTGCTTGTTTTGTTCCAAAGATAATTCAAGTGTTATTAAAGTAGTAACTGAACTGCAATCCATTTTTAGAAATCAGTCATGTTTAATTCTTGAATAATTTACTATTTTGGAGATGTAAGGTCTACATCAGATATCGACTATTTTGTAGATTGATGTGTTTTGGTTCTCATGGTTACACTGGAGGCAATGCGGACCAAAATTGGCACAGGTCAGAAATGAACATACCTTCCAAAAATACATGTAAAAACATGTATATCAAGTGTGTGTGACAACACAGCATTGTAATGTCGGCTACTTTCATAGTTCATTCATAGTTCCTAGTTTCATTCGTGAGAAGAAGTATTCCTGTGGAACCCTCTCCTCGATCAAAGACACTATAGTCAATGCTCTAGGTCACTTTAAAATGCCAGGATATACAACACTGACCTAATGGAATCTTTGCTGGGTGTTGAGAAAAGATACTGTATGTGTTTTTGTTTAATATCCTTCCTAAAAATACCACTGATTGGTTAATTTGAGATTAATTTAGCACCTGGTTATCTGAAAGGGGTCATATAAAAAATTACTTTTACCGTGCTTCAGTGGTGTATTTGGTATAGAGTGACTATCACTCTGAGGCGATTGCTCTAAGACTACAATAAATAAAAAAAAGATATCTTGATAGTTGAGCATTTACTAAAGGATATATCATTACAACGTTGCTATTTAATTATTACAAAGTGTACAGCATCCGCACTATATATATCTTATTGGTATTTTGTATACTTTTTTGATCAGTTTATTTATAGAGTTCTCAGTTCATTTGGTAATTAGGCCTGCTTTGTTTTTGTTTTGTGATTAGAACTAGCAACATAATGTATATGCTTTTTAACAGATTAATGAGAGGTCAATTGACTAGGCCAAATAGGCTACTTCAGGATAGGTTATAGCAACAATTTCAGCCATGATGTATTTGTGTTTTCCCTGTTTCTGAAAGTACCAGTCGCCACTGCGCCACCACAACTCCACAAAGTTGAAATAAGACAACCCAGTCAGTTTCCTCTGGGCTGCCTATATGTCAAAAAACATGTTTCAGCAAGCTGTTCAGATTTTTCTCCCCTGGGACGTCACAAGGGAAGTTAATTAGAAATGTATTGCCATCTGAGCGTCTCCACCCACGGCTTAGTGAGAACTACTGTCAGTCTGTTTTTAGCAATATTGTGTTGATAGCCTACCACAAAGTGGCCACCGATGGCTTCATAGAAACCATAGTGGTGTCCAAAAGACACATCTGCTAACAGCTCACTATGGTTACAAGCTCCTGCAAAACATTACACCCCTGGTCCACCATGCCAGCTGTCATACACAGACATCTTTCTTACGCTGTGACTACGGCCACTTCTGAACAACATTGATTGCCACTTAATAAAGGTGGAGTCAGCAATTAAGTAAGATAAAACACGTTTTCTAAAATTCAGTGAATATCTCCTCACGTTGTGCTAGCTACCTGCTCTGTCACTCATGAAACCAATCTTCTACACATTCCTGAACACAAGCAAAGTGGTGCAGACATCACGCACAACGGTAGCCATGGCAATGACGTCCAATGTGGGGGGTGGAGCTTCTAAGGTTTTCCTTTTCTCATTTTCTCCTTTCTCCCACCTGCACCACTTAATATTCATCTCTGCTGTAAATGTATCCTTTTATTCCACAGCTGTTCCTCTTCCGAGTTTCATTATATTTAATGCGTTGCCTTAATTGTAACACTTCTTCCAGCTGCTGATTGTCATTGTACTTACACACTATCCACCATGTTGCTTCTTCCCCCTCGGTTCCTTGTCTTCTTGTGGGTCTCCTTTGCTATTTCAGTAAATGGCACATTTCCCCCCCAGGGAGGGGGTGGTCAATAAGGCCTAATCTTATTTTTATCGTCTCCATTGCATTCCTATGGTACCGCTTCTCATATTTTCTCCTTTATCGTGCAACATTTGGTTAGAATGTATTTTTAGGATCTACATTGTAATATTTTCATTTCATTCCTTCATTTGCCTTATTGTAATTGAATGTGTCCTTATTATTTGTACTTTTAAAGGATCATCACATCTTTCACTTTTGCAATCTTCTTATCCTGTGACCAGCTCCATCTTCTCCCCCATCCCCCTCCCATCACTTCATAATCCCCTCATCTGTCCTGCACTTTAGTATATTTGCTGTTTTATAGGTCATACTGTGTATAGTAGGTCTGAAATGAAATGTGTGTAATTTGTATACATGTGTGTCAGCTAAAGTACATTTGCACACCATCAAATGCACACCGTGCGTGCATTTGTGTGCTTGCCACGTTTGTAAAAATATGTGTGTACACGGGTGAGATTGGTATCCTTACATTCATAAGCATTTATCGTCAATCAGCTCTTAGCTGTTTGGCCAAGATCTTTCTTGATGACGACTAAATGTTGTATTGCTGTAAGCGTTTAACGTTTCCACCGGCGATTTTCTGATTTGGTGAGATCAAGATAGTCAAATCGTGTGTAAGGAAGTGTGATGGAAATGTATTTGCACTGCCTTTACAACACACTTCTGAATGGAGGGGTTCCAGATTGATACTAACAGCAAAGTCAAACCGGAGCTGGTGAGACCAGGATTATGCTAACTGAAAGCTAACGATGGTGCTAGCAATGGTGCTGTTCTTATTGCAAAATAACCATAGCAGTGAAACTATACAGCAACAGACTGGGCCTTTCACAAGCAATTTAATAGTTACCGTATACACGATTATTGATAGTTTATACATGTATATTTAATTGATTAAATTGCTTTCAGTTGTAAATTAGAAATGAGTGGCATTTACAACTATTAGACACACCGCCCATCATTTTGAATGTTGCATAAATCTTTACACGTGTAAATATTAATACATTAGTCTTGCTGTGTTTAATTGCAGGTCATTTGTGGTGAGGCAGAGTGGCATGAAATCCCTGTTTCAACGTATTTAAATGAATCCACTTAATGACATTCCTGCTTAATTAGATAGCACATAGTGAGTGCGTATGTGAATGATTTGAACTGCAGACTTGACAAATGCACTGTGTGCCACAGCACACCAAAATACACAATGGACCCATTTGTCACTGTTTCTCTTTTCCATTGGCATTGTTTATCACCCCAGCAGACACTGCCATAATAGATAATGATTTGTTGTTTTTTTCCTATACTGTATATTGACCCAACTGTAATGTGTTGGAGAGAGGGGAATATGGAAAAAAAACATCTGATAGTTAAACTATTTACGTACCAGAGTTATAGCGAGAGATGGTGAAATAGAGTGGGATGCTTAAAACCTTCCCAGTTTCCCGCTTGTCTTTCCCAATTTCCCGCCTGTGTCACTGTAATGGGAGGAAGATATACATTGTTGTTTGCAAAGTAACACAGGAAACGACTGTACAGTAGATAACATCGTATTTCTTGTTTATTGTACACACTAAGAGGAGATAGGGGATGAGGTTAGTGGGTGTTCACTTTGGGCGACGGTACGTTGCGGCTCCGAGAGGTCATCATACTTGAGAATGAGGGGCCCATACGCTTCAGAACTAAATTAAATGAAGTATTCTGTCTGTTTCTTTTTTTTCTTTCATTCATTCCCTTTTAGTACCATTAGACTGAACTGATTTTCACGATGGAGCGTTATCTAAGTCGTAAGGGCGCCACTGATGAAGAGCTCTCGGGACAACGATGTGGACAGGAAACAGCCAGCCAGAATACAATCACCAGCCCCACACTTCCCAGTAATGCGGGCGGATTGACTCTGTGTTGTCTGTCACTGTGATTTACATGTGTGAGTGGCCTCACTCTGTGTGTGTGTGTGTGTGTGTGTGTGTGTACAATATGAACAGCCTTGAGAGGGTATAGGAGAGAGGATGTGCACATGCTTTTATGCTACAGTAAGCATGCATGTGCTTTGTTTGTGTGCATGCATACTCTACTGTAAACGTGTACGAAAAACAGAAAGCTCACGTTTTCCATGTGAGCAAATACACACGTATAGTTCATGTGTTTATTCTTTTCTAAAGGGAGTTCTCAATGTATTGTGTCAATATGCTGTGTCTCCTCCTCATGTACAATACAGTGTTTGTATCTTGCATGTGTGCGAGAGGTTCTATGTGTCGATTTGTCCTTGCGTGTGTGTGTGTGTGTGTGTGTGTGTGTGTGTGTGTGTACCCATCCAGCAGATTGCCATCCCCTGCCTCTTCTCCATCCCACTGTAATTTACCTGAGCCAAATCAGACATCAGGTAGCGCCATTGTTCTGAGACGGAGCAGTAATTGTCTCGTGTAATGAGCCTTGGCCTTCTGTCTCTCTGTCTGCGCTCAGAGGCATGGCCCTCCAATTAGCGTTACATAGTACACTGAGCAAACTGAAAGTTAAAATATAAAAAATAAAGTAATTCAGGAAAGCTGTTGAACCATCGGAACCATCATGAAAAAGGCAGTTTTATGGCTCAAAGAAAGTAGCGTAGCTCAAAATATATTCAAACTGGGTTACACTGTACCAGCAGGTGCTATAATTTATTTGTAATTTATTTGTTAAATGTTGTTTAGTTCCTGTGGTCAGTTCACACAGGATCACCAAAAAAAAAAGGAATATATGGGAAGAACTGAAGACAAGAATTGAACATTGCTGTTTATATAATTACGTTTATATAATTACGTATATATTTAGACTACAGTTATGTAGTCAATTTTCTAACTAAATACATTAGTTAAATATAGTATAACTATCTGTTAAACTTCAGTTAAATTCACCTCCCTAGTGAAATACATGGCTGTGTGCAATATAGAACAATGTTAAAATCCAGATATTGTTCATTCAAGCCCGGCTCGAATGGTATATATGAGAAACATATGTTTCTCACTGTAGCAGCAGCTATTAGGCTCTTATTTCTCAATGAACAAACAAAGGAGAAAGAGGGAGAGAGAAAGATGAAGACATTGTGAGAGGAGGAGGCAGAGCCACATAACACCAAAGGGAGGAGAAACAGCCAGGAAGGAAATTATAATCAAAAGGTAGAACAGAAAAGAATATGAGTTGTTATGAGGGAGAAAAACTTTTATATTTGCATTTATACATACAGCATATACATATTGCTTTTATAAGTGTTTACTATTGCATTTTGCCTTCTCCGCTCATCTCTTCCCATAATTGTATTTCATATTTACTATTATATTTTTATTATTGACAGTATTTGCATTCAAGAGTTTGTCAACTATTTTTGAAGGTGCTTTATAAGTAATGTCATTATTGTCGGTATTATTAGTATTATCATGTGTGGCCAGATACCAATGAAGTCAAGCTTTCCCAATCTTTGAGTCTTGGCTGGATGAACCTCATATTGGATACTGTTAAAGCTATCACAGAGATGCAGGGTATAACATTAGTGCAGGTCACTGCTCTCATTCTTGTTTATGGTGGCCTGTTCAATGCAGAGGAAGATATTTATGTGGCCCAAACAAAAAGCTGGAGAACAGCTTAAGCTGGCCTGATAACCGCGGTGCTCCGTTCATTCATAGCTTCAGGCGTTGGTGTCACACCCTCATGAATGCAAATGAAAGCAGTCACACCCCCCATATGCTTACATAAGGTAACATTTAAATTGGTATATGGACTTATTATGCAGTTTCGTGCCAGTTATAGTGTGTGATTTTATAAGGATATTACTGACAATGTTCTACTTGGATGTCACCATATTTTACTTTTAGTGTAATGTGGAGAATGTTGGGAGACATTATAATGGTATGACTGCCAACAACAAGGCATATTCGCTGTCCCACTAATAGCCATACCTCATACATCAACATACAATTCAATATTTGTAGATTCAATTAGAATAGATTTGGCATTCACTTTAAATAAATTAGAAAGTTCTAGCAATAGGAGGATAAAGATAAGATAATAGCATATATTACAACTGCCAAAGTCAATGAAAACATGAAAATACATTCACCATGAAAATTTTAATAAACTAAAACAAAAACACATTGAAAACATAGAGCCAATTATGTACAATACTGTACATAAAAAATATTAATACTTCTATAATGTAGAACACTACATTGAAAATGTAGTGAGCTGAGCTACCAGTTACTCTACGCTCTACTTAAGCTACAGCAACACTTAGTTTACTACATTTAAGCAATTTTTTTAAATCAATTTTATTGTACCAAAATTCAAAAGTGTCAAACAATTAAACAGGCAACATTGTTCAGTTCAATTGTTTATTAAACAATAAGCTGTGTTCTCTGCTCTCACTGTTATTTCTATCACGTATACTCTTGTCTTTATTCCCCCACAAGCCCCTGCATCAAAGTCTCAGGCATCAGCCCAGTGATTGGTAGGCCTACACATGTAGGTCCGTGTATGGGATGGCATCACGTACTGATTCTTAGCAGTTGTATCAGACTTAAGCTCGAGCTGCAGATTCAGAAATGCTTGGGAAAATGTAGCTTCTGTGGACGCTACCGCACTACTTGATCCATTAAAGAGCTTCGCTACTGAAAAGCTACCGCCACGCTACTGAGAGATGTACACTTTTGTTTTTGCCCCCATTCATCATGAGCACAGTCATTGAAGAGGAGTGGACCAACATTCCCCAAGCCACAATCAATAACCTGATCAACTCTATGCAAAGGAGATGTGTTGCATTGTGTGAGGCAAATGGTGGTCACACCAGATACTGACTGGTTTTCGGACCCCCAATACAGTGAAACTGCACATTTAAAAGTGTCCTTTTATTGTGACCATCCTAAGGCACACCTGTGCAATACTCAAGCGGTCTGATTTGCATCTTGATGTGCCACACCTGTGAGGTGGATTATCTAAACTAAGGAGAAGTGCTCACTAACACAGATTTAGAAAGATTTGTGAACAATATTTGAGAGAAATAGGATTTTGTGTACATAGAGAAAGTATAAGATATTTGAATTCAGAATTAATGAATAAAGGCAAAAACAAACATGTTC
>JAODOY010040533.1:0-20308 GCA_025399855.1 Forbesichthys papilliferus
TAGGGCAGTGTTTCCCAACCCTGGTCCTCGGGGAACACTGCCCTGCATGATTTAGATGTTGCCTTGCTCCAACACAGCTGATTCAAATGAATGGCTCGTAATAATCCTGATAACGAGCCATTCATATGAATCAGCTGTGTTGGAGCAGAGAGACATATAAAACATGCAGGGCAGTGTTCCCCAAGGACCAGGGTTGGGAAACACTGCTTTAGGGTATGAATGCGCCTGAACAACGTGATGTACATGAGAATTGATGCAATGTAAGTTAAAGATTGTAACTCACTTTTTATGTGTGACAATGGCAGACGCCCTTCTCTTTTTATCTCTGCTTCCACCAGCCTCACATGTTTCTCAGCTCGGTTTCTTCTGTAAAACATTAACATCATCTTACTGGGGGCAGTCCATGTCCAGTGATGTTTGATGTTTTGTGTGGGTAGCAACAATGCATTTCTGTCTTAACCCCTGATACCATGTTGCCTAGACTGTATATTCAAGGACCAAATGTTAATTTTTTATTTATCACAGCTATAACGTTTGTGCAGAACAGGTTTGATGAAATGATGCTGTTATCTCAATTATGACAATGACGAAAGAGATAATGAGGGTGAATGATGTTTATGACAGCCATGACGGTCATGTCAGACTGATAACGATAATGTTAGAGATGTTGTATCTGGTTGTAAAAAAATAAAGCTGATTTAGTTATTAATTTGTTGTGTATACCGCATGTCTTCATTTGTGTGTGTGTGTGTGTGTGTGTCTGTGTGATGTGAAGATGTTGGCAGGATGCATAGATATGTAAAAAATATTACAGAAGATACAGTATATCTACAAAATGTTTATACCCCACCCATAAAACCAGCATGAGGCAATACAGACGTTTTTCTATATTAATTTGTCTCCCACACACTTACGCTAGTGATGTCATTTCCGTGTTGTTTTCCTATCTTGACAGGATGAGTGCTGCTGCCAGTCCTACAGATTCTCTTTTGCAGTGTCACCTACGTAATCCTGTACGTTTGAACAGAGAACAGGTTTAAGCTTGTGAATATAAGGGAATTAAGTACTCCACTGCTGAAACTGTAAAACAAATGCATGTAATGTGTTCTCTTCTCCATTAATATCATCATTATTTGTATTATTATTATTATTATAGGCATACATAATGTATTTAGACTATGCTGGTTACATATTGGTTAATTGCAATTGCGAATAACATCACACTCAGTCTTCGCAGTCTTTACATATTAGAACCGCAGCATGATTTAGATGCCTGCGAATGTGCAGGAAAATAATGCGACCACTAGATGGAGCTCAACACTTGTACATGATGAAGACATGATCCATCTGACCGAAATCATGGAGAAGTCCGGGGAGCTTAAATAACATCACAGTTTATATTCTTAGAGCAATTATTCACGTTAGCACGAGTCGTTAAACGCAAGAGGTAGCCTAATGAGTCGCCTGTGATGATAGGCAGACAGCATTGTATGGGGCATGTAAGAGTTTAGCGATGGCAAGACCGGCAGGATTACCATCCAAGAATAGTTGCAAGAATAAATAGGACTGTAAATGCTACCTGCCATTCTATAAATGCTTTAAGACTATTAGGCTATATTCTGTTCTGCTGCGCCTATACATGATTTGACTGATGTGCTTGTTGTTGCCTATAATAGATATATAAACCTGTTATAACTCTTTGTGTTTACTAAGTTTTGAATTGCCCTCTCATGCACGTTTTGCAAATCCAAATGAGTTTTACACTTCAGATAGTGGCTTTTCTCGACTTTCCTAAAGTACAAGTTTATAGAGTTTGATTTCACTTTTATGTGTAAAATAAAAATGTTCTCTTGCAAAGACGCAGAGCGTTAAGTAGCACACCACAGAAAAAGAGGCACAGATTTTAGGTTTGGGGTGGGCAGCAGATGGGCTGGGTGGGTAAACCACAATATTATATTTAGACTTCCTGTGCCTTTACTTCAAACCCACCAACACAGAGGTATGATGTCATATATATAGTAGCTAGATGAGGACGACATAATGTAGAATGTATGTTTTAACCTCATATTCACGTCAAACATGTCTTGGCCTACACGTTCGCTGGTTCTAGTTGCTGAAAAAAAAACTTTCAAAATAAAAAACGCTGTAGCCTACTTGCATAACAAAAACATAGCCTATAATAATTGTGTCTTTGGAAAATTCTGGTCAGACGCAAAAGGCTACAATCTGAATCACCAAAAAAATAAAATGGCATATTTCAAAGAAACTCCCATTTACTCTGAGATGTAAAATAACTGTGGTTGGCAAACAGTGATGTCCAATCCAATAAATCAAATCTAATTTCAGTTTCTATGCAGAAGCGATGGTCTCTGTTTAGAGTCGACAGGATGTCGATGTTGTTTCAGCTTCTATCGCCACGCACGGTCACCTCCAGATCGCCTTTGAGGGGATTATGCTGACTCATGCAAAATACTGGGGTAGGCAACCAAGACATAATTTAAACGCACTTTAAACGCGCTTTGCATTTGGCTGAAGTGCTATAGGTAGCCATGTCCTTAAGTGCTGCCGCGTTGTACCACCCTCGGGAGGCTAGCGATGTCCAAACGCTCTCCTGTCTCGGCTTGTCGGGGAAGGACTTTTCGAATCCTGCCCACCGCTGCCCTCCCACTCTCCTCCCTCCCCCGCCCCGGCGACAGACATCATTGCTGGCCTATCGCACCGTAGCCGACCCCCCTGCCCTGCCCACCCCAGCGGTCCCTCACTAGACCTGTCAGAGCCAATCCGCGGATGGGTGTAAGTAGGGCAAGCCGCTTCCTGGTTCTCAGAAAGGAGGAGCTGGAACTTGGAGTGGGCCAGCGAGTCATACGGGGGGAGAGCAGCCTGGCGAACTGGCGGTCTGCAAGGACGCACTGTATGGGACCACAACGTCTGCACGGAGTGTCAGCCGTGGTGGATTGCAAAGATACATCTCCCGGGCGCCGTTTGGGTTGTCGAGCTCTGGACGAGGTCGCTAGATAGGTGACCGCGGCGGAACAGCAGGGGGGAAGTCAGGGTGGGACGGAATAATTCAGGAAGTATAAGTGTGTAAGCCGGTCAGGTGGGAGGCGACGCGTCAATACAGGTGACACACCGGCGCTCAGGTAACCACTACTTTGATTGTTTTAAACTAGGCAAAGCTGTTGTTATGTTGTCTTTTCCTTCTGCTATATGACCACCGTATACAATTGGCTCGCATCGGCCACCCTTTCGCCCTGCCTCTCGCTTCTGATCAGGGTCACGAGAGGACTATACACGTCACGGGTATTCGGTAACACCCGTGTGACGCGGCGACTATTTATCATTAAAATGTCGTGCGGCCGCGCTTAACGAGTCGACAAAAAAGCTGTACTGCCTGGTAAAATAAAACTTAGTGTTTATAATTCAGGCAGAGATTTGTCTCTCCCACTAAATGCCCGCTACCTGCGGTGTGGTGTGCAGGCCAGGTGAGCCTGGGTTGACGGGTACGGTTGCTAATTATAGCCGTGAACACCGGGTGACATCCAAAACCTAACCGGTCTCACGCACATGACCGCCTCTTTGCTGCTCATAGGCAGGTAGCTAGACTACTTTATGTCAGAATTCTGGTGTAAACTCCTCTTAAATAGGCCTACAGTACCCTGCCTATAAGGACTGAGCGATGTAGACTACAGTATAGGCTACATAATGACACAGCAGCTTAGCAGTCTATTATGCAGTATTTCATTATAACCTTGCCACAGTATTACAACAAGATGGCCCCTGGTTTTAATGTTGGGTTAAGGTTTTTGTCTAATTCATGGGTGGGGAGGGCTGTCATACCAGTGGGCTTGTGTATGTCCTTACAAAGTTAGATGTGTTGCTGACTCGCCCCTCTGACATACCGGCTTAACCAGCTCAACTGGCTTGGGTTTGGTCTCCCTGTCTGGGACACGGCTTGTTTGGTTAAGGTTGCTGTTCATGGTGGTAGTTAGTGTAATGCATCGCGCCCCATAGGCTCAGGTGTTTCGCAGGCCTTTATTTGTCACCCTGTGTCTCTTAGGGGCTTAGGTGCAATTTGGCACCTCACAGTGCGAGTTTGTTACTCGTTGGTCCTCTAGACTGAAAGCAGCGTATATTTGGAGAGCACAAGTCATTTGCAAATAAGCATTTGGCCTTTGGAAGTGTTTCTCTTTTACTTTGCCATGGTCAGTATACTTAAACAGTTTAAATGCTCTCTCTGACTATCTCCCTCCTTCTATCTATCTATCTATACATGTAAAATCACAGTATCCACACATTGAAAGATATATCCTGATGACTTTGAAATAAACACACAATGCAGTATTTTAGTTTTGAGTTGCAAGATAACAGAACATTTGTTCGTTTCTCGTTCCTCATGTCCCAAGTCAACCTCCATCCGGTTCTGCTGTGTACAAGCCTAAGACCACGCTTTCATGCATTATATCTCATTACACACACACACACACAGCGTTGATATTGCACACTCCACAAATGGTAGCTTTTCTTCTTTGTGTGTATGGTTTGCATAATTCATAGAGAGCTGCAAATGTAATAATAATAGAAATCAGTACATAACTGTAATACAGAAAGTGATGCTGCCTGCCTGTCTGTTTGTCGACCTGCATTGTATGTTTACGTGGTCTGACAGTATGTGAGGTCATTCCCAATTCATTTTGTTTCTGAAGAAGTCAAAGAGGGAAGTATTTATTTTTCCATGTTTTCCCCCTGTTCTCTTACCAGAACACGATGACATCAATGAGCGTAAATGACCACGCTTATGACAGAAGTGTATTTCTTCCTATTGTGCGAACAAATAGTACAGCATGCCGATTGTCCCAGTGCAATTTTAAGTGCAATTGATCGAGTTTGTGCATGTGTTTACTTTCTTGTAAATATTGTAGCTTCATAACCACTAGCCCCACTAGGGATGACTCCGATTTACTTAAATGAATTTGCCCTTTTTTTCTCAGGTGTACGAACTCTGTTATTGAAGGAGTGAAACAGAGGGAAATAACGTGTGAGAGAAGGAACAGGCACCTGTCTTCCCCTGAGTTTATGGACTGGAGGTAAGAATTTGTGGACATTTTGCTCACACATTTCCATTCTTCTTTCATAAGGGATTTTATGCGCAGTTAAAAATGGCAGATGGAGCAAAAGTGATGTGGTTGAGTTAAAGATAATTGAGAAGAATATTCGTATACAAGCAGTCTATTGATTCATTGTCAGAAAGCAAAAGAGAGGAGACAGTGGGTGATAAATGGGAAACCTCAAACTTTCGTTGGCCAGCAGCAAAAATTCAACGAGTCTCAAGGGGCAAATGTTAGTTGTGCTAAACCATATTAATTGCACTGTAAAACACTTGGTAAAACTATCCATTGCACACGCAGTATTTGGACCACTACATATCTACATGCACATCTAGAAAGCAGCAGAGTATATTTACTGGGTGACCGACCACTTGGAGAAATACTAAAAACATCTATAAGATCCAATCTATCAATAATCCATGATTAATGTTAAAAAACTGATTAGCAGTTAAAAATGTAATTTATGGTGTGAGGCCAACACATTTATGGTAGATCGTTTCACTGATGCCGTCATATAGTGTGTGAGCTGTACACCGGAAGTGTTGCATTTCAATGTCATTGACCAATAAGATCGGAATTTGCAGGTAGCATCACTATAGCGCATTGAACTTAACGCTTACCATTAGAGAGCAAGTCAAAGTATGAGAAATATTGATAGGAACAGACTCAGTTTGTACGTTGGCATACTTCTATTACCAATTCTGGTATTGGCAATACTGAAATCTCTAACAGGCAAGCACTTTATTGATCTTCACAGGGTCATCAGGTGTGTGTGTGTGTGTGCGTGTGTGTGTGTGTGCGTGTGTTTGTGCGTGTGTGTGTGTGACAGGTCATGTGATTGGATCTTTGAGAAGAGTGTGACTGGTGACCGTTGGCGTGTCTGTGGTAGGACAGAGAAGGAAGTGATATTGAGTGGTCCGTTAGGGGAGACACACGCACACACACACACACTCATGCACACATTCCAGGAAATGCAAGAATTAGGGCATGTGACCCCATATAAATTCCCCCAATTCACACATGGTTCTTTCAGTTTCATATGAATCTGCTGAGTAGGTGGTGGGGGTGTTTTCAGTACCCCCCCACCACCACCATCACACACACACACATGCGAACACACACCGACACACACCGACACTCACAGACACTCACAGACACACACAGACACACACGGGGACACACACTCGTAACGCAATCCATGGGAATTAGGCTATGCATTTTCATTCCTTAGCGACGACAGTAACACACATCAAAGATCATCATTTTGTGAATCTGAACTCAACGTGAAGTCCCTTTTTCACCCCAATCTCACACACACACACACACACACACACAATGTCATTCATTCCCCGCTGGTCTGACTTGTTCCATTAGAGACAGATGTTCACATGGGCTCTGACGAGATGGGTGCCATGTGGTCTCTGCAGTCCACAATGCTGCACTTTGACGTTTGAATGTCACTCCCCCAGGCAACTAGGGTGTCAATAGAGGAAGTCGTGTATCTGCCATTTCCTCTTTTCAGTCATGAGTTTCTGTAGCATTTGGCGACTCGCTCTCGACCACCCGCCTACCAGCCCACACCGGCCAGCTTTAACCATAGAGACACCCTAGAAAAGGAGAAGAAGAAGAAGTAAATAGATGAGAGAGAGAGGGGGGGAAAGCAGAGGGAGTCAGCGTGATTCAGCTCTTCTAGTAATAGTGTAAACATTTCTGTACATACAGAGGGGGTGTTGATCATAAATAGATACAGTGAGACAACGCTTCAGGGAAAGAGAAAGCAGACACCCAAACCAGGGAATCATCGCCATTGAGCGAATACTATTCCAGCATCAGTTTTAAAGGGGAAAAGTGAAAGATGCAATGTACAGTATCATTTTGCGGTGGGGCGATGGGGTTCTATATATTTTTTTCACCTTCAAAATTAAAAACGGTCCTTCATTTCCAGTGTGTATTGTCCTGTTACTGTGTCTATGTTGTAGGGATATTTCCTATTGTTTAGTGTTGGTGGTTTATTTTAGAATCAGACCTTTTTGTCCCCTATGTGGTCTCTGTTTTATAATAACTAATTAAACCATTTATTTTGCATGATACAGTTGCTGTGAGGCATCGATCAATATACTGACGTTCGTAACACTATTGTCATTCTTAAGTTTCCGGTTGCTTGCTCTTGATATCATAACAATGATTCAGTTGTTTAGCTGGAACCTGCCTTTTACTTTACGCTAGGAAGACCCATGTAAACTGGAAATGCACATAGGTAGGTGGTCTCTAACACTTTAAACGCCACCAAAAATGCATGTTGTAGTAATTATTCATGATTCTATACTGAAGTTATAACTATGCAGGGTTGGCCCCTGTATTTATTCAGATAACTTGTAAGGGAGGTGACACATATTTAACCTTTTTCCTTGAGTTGTCTATTTCTCTTTTGTTTTATTACTCTGCTCCTATAGCTTCTTAGCTCTTTGATGCGTTCCAGCTGTACATTCCCATTAGTATTAGGCTACTGTCTTGTCATCACTTCATCTCATCATCATCACCTTGTGGTCGTCTGTTCTGTGTGCAGAGGAAGAGGAAGCAGATTTGGATCAGTTAAATTTGCGACATCTTCTTTGGTGTGTGCGCGTGCGTGTGTGTGTGTGTGCGTGCACGTAATAGTTTTGCAACACAATCTCTCTAAAAATGTTAGGTTTTCATGTAGGAGTACAGCTGTTGAGGCCCTCCCAATGATTTGGCAATTTTATTCTTATTAAAGTACATGCACACGTATAAACAAATAGTTTATTATGCAGTCTCTCTGCCTGTTCATATATCGTCAGCAAGGTTTAATATAGATTTTGAGTAATGTCATATTGTTTTATCATTTGAAATGCTGTGGATTACTGTACCAAATGTTCCCCAGGTCAATTTTCAGTGCTTTGTAAACAAAGATAATTAAAATAATTTCCATTGTTTTCATTATTATTTGAGAATAGGATTGGTTTTACAAAATTATAATGAGGCCTAGAGTGAAATTAATAATGCCTGCAAGAAATCAGTACCCTGAAAGGTAGCTTGCTCGACCTGAACTGCATAGTAGTAGTGCTTAAGGAAGTGGTAGAATAATAATGCTTGAGATTCCAGACCAAGCACACGCCTAATTTTCCATCGACTGAGATTCAATTAATAAAGATTGTATTATAAATTGTGTCCGATATTAATCTAGCTAAAGTGTAATAGTCTATCTCCACAGTAATGTCACCATATTCTAAAGATTAACATTAGAACATGTGATCTTCCAACATCGCAAAACATCAACCAAAATTAGTTCAGTATACCTGAACTGCTCAGTCAAACACCACAACAAATTATATTCTTTATAAAAAAGTAAATCTTTCTTAATAAAAAAATATATTTTTATTTTTTATTATGCTGACTGACAGCATAAAAGTGAACTAAGCAATATTTAGACCAAAATATCTAAATTCAAAATGGACTATATAATATCTATACAGTGTATAGATATTCTTTCTCTACTCTGTACTGCCTACTCATATATGAGGAGGTGGCCATGTTTACCCATAGGATAAGTGTGGCATAGCTGAAGCTACACTAGTATGTAGTATACAGTTTAGTATAGCGTTAGTAAAGTGCTGTTTCTCAAGGGAAATTTGATGGACCTTTTTAAGGCATCGAAACAGACAAAAGTGCAAATGATTGTGGTACCCCTTGAGTATGTGTTTGTATACTGTACTTCTATCCAGTACCCCTTTATTTAGCAGTTCACTAAAAAACATTGTTGCAACTGCTGCAGGTATTTGACTTGAGAAGTATAAGTGAGCAAACATATGTGTATTATTAAAACAAACATAGCTACACAAACTGTTGTTAGAAAGTTACGGCACGAACGATACACCTTGAAGACCGCGACACGTCAGAGTTCGCAACTGGAGCAGGAGGGTTATAGAAACTGCTGATCAGACAAGGCATATATAGAGGGGAAGAGCAGCGTCTGAAACCACTTGGTCAGCATGCATTCTCCCTTTCAACTGTGTTCTCCATCTTGGTGAAACTCTCTCTTACTAATGATAGCGCATGCTGCTACAACAATTCTCCCTAAGACATCTGCGCACGCACGCACACACGCACGCACACACACACACGCAGACACATACACCTGCAAGGACTTGCGCTACTTCCTGTGGTTGTGTGTACTTCTGTGTGTCATGTCTGTGTGTGTGCGCGCATTTCTGTCTTTTTGTCTGTCTAATTCAGTATGTTTTCTTTTCTTCTACGTCATTGTACGTGCACTCCTCTCCTCTCTTCGGCTGTCTCCCCCTTCTCGTCCCTCTCCCCTGTAACATAACACTCTCTACTCTAGTTTCATGTCTCCTCTCTAACACAGATTGTTCGAGGTCGGGACTAGATTTTCCTGTCTTCGCCTCCCCTCTTTTTGTCTTATCGGTTCTTTGCATCTCTACACCCACCGACACTCACCGACTTACTGTCACACACTTCTCTTCCTCCTCCACAACCTCCGTCTTCTCATGTGTTTTCTAAGAACGTGTGTTTTTATATAACACACCTCGCTTGCTCGCGTTGCTTTTGTTGTCTCTCTGTCAAATCTCAGACCCCTTTCCTCTTTCCAACCTCAGATTTATTCCTTTCAAACTTCCCGCACTCCCCTCATCTCTGTGAGACACGGCAGACCGAATGTGCATTATCGTTACCTTTTTAAATAAAGGTTCTCAATGCCAACTAAATGTGTCTTTGTTTAGTGAAATGTCATCAGTATAGCAGTGAATTCTCAGAAATTAATTCTTTAAAAGCTAAATTAATCTTAATATCATAAGAGCAGTTGCACTATAGCCTCTATGTAAACCTTCCAAACAGTATATGCTTATTTTAGACCACACATTTCCCATACTTTAAAAACTGTTGCTTGATTACATTAGTATTTTATTAGAATATAATCCAATCAAATTCTCATAAAACGTGCTGTACCAATACTAGTGATGCACCAATCACTTTTTTTATTTTTTAGGGGGGATGGTGGGGTAGGGGGGTTTGCCGATACCGATTTTCAGTTTGCAAAATTTACTTATACCGATTTTATACTTTTTAAAATTTTTATTCATGAATTTAAGAAATGTTATAAATCCAGGTAAATGCATGAAATCAGGAAAAGGCCAAATTAATGGTGAATTGGCAGTCATTTAATTGACAACAAAGAACGGTATTCCGTATAGGACATTAGAAAGAAATATCAGACTACCACCAATCTCGTTTGAGTGGAAATCGTACGATTCCGATCTCCTGTCGATCCATCGTCAGTGCATCCCTACTATATACTGTAAAGTACATCTTTATAGTGCACATCTACTGTATACCCTATACCCAAATATACCCAATGTCTAAGATACATTCACTGAGCCATTTTTGACTGAGATACAAATGTCTGTAGGACTGGTCAAACTCATGTAATTGACATATAACAATTTAAAACAGTAGGATTACCATGCATGTTTTAGTTTTAATATGCCTATCCCTCCATTCAATATGTATTCCCTCCTGTATTTACCATATATCCCTCCATTCAAGATGTATTACCTCTTGCCAGGCCATCTTTGTAGATAGACTTGGTTAAAATAAATTAAAAGTAAAATGTCTTCATATTTTAGTTTTAATCTGCCTATCCTTCCACCCAATATGTATTACAATTTGTATTTACCATATTTGTAGATGAACTTTGCTAAAATAAATATAAGTAAATAGTATTGTAAAAGGGGGAAAAAAAGCTATTGGGAAGCTTAGTATGTTTTGTATTGTGTCTGTTCCTGACGTGTTCAGAAACCTTACAGCTGCACAAAGTATGTGATCCGTTGGTCTTCTGAGCCTCCTCGTGTGGTACAATGGAGATTCACATCAGCAGTGAGGTCTAGCATTCAAACGAGCTGCCGTGTATCCTGGCCTACTGAGGGAGGGCTAGGGGATAAGGCCCTCTGCTCTGCCAACCAAATGAATAATGTAATGTGTTCTTGGAACCAAGACCACAGTGTGCGCATGCGTACACACACACACACACACACACACTCCTAAGCTTCTGCCCCAGTTAGTACCGGAGAGGGCTCGGTTGCAGGGTCTGGCAAAAGACAGACGTGCCGCTCTGTTCCGTTACTTTGACACCATGGTTGTGAGGGTATGGGTTGGGGGATGCTATGTTAAATCAATTTCATTCCAATGATTCGTGAGATTATTTCATTTCATCTAGTTTTTGCTAGTAAAGTTTGCAGTTTTGCTACACGTAATGTGTCAGCGTGTGCATGGAGGACCACGTTAACCCAGCAAAAACAAAGTGCACATTGTGGACGTGCACAGAGGGGTTGTCTAGTCTTGTCCTTTAGCAAATTCAAATGGTAATTCAAATTCTCTCTGGCAGTGTCTGTTTTTATATCTGCTGGTAGCATGCAAATTATCTGCTTTAGGAGGACCTATCAGTTGGGGGACCAGACAAGGTGTCTATTTTATCTCCCAGCGGAGACACGCAGAAGCCCTACCAGTTTCTCTGTGTGTGTGTGTGGGGTCAGGACTTGTGTTATGTGGACACGCTCCTTACCCAGTTGTGTTTTCGGATGCTCTAAGCATGGGGAAGTACTGAACTGCAGTTTGCAGTTTGCATGCTGTCTCTTCTCATCCCCCCTTTCCCCCTCCTCTCACTCTTCCACAAAAAAAAGGTCTTAGCACCACATGCAACACTCGCGGCCTAAAATTACTCATATGTGATTATGTGACAGAGACACAAAGGTTGAAGAATACGAGTGAAAAGAGAGGTAAAGAAGTGGTGAGGGGAAGGACTTATGCGTGGGTAAGAAAATGGTGCGAGCTTGACGCTCTCTTTCCATCTGTCAGGCCGCGTTGTTGTTTTTGGGGAATGGCAGTCGTTTAGTGTAAACGTTTCTGATATTGCAGTTGTGAACGCTTTCTGAATGAAAGTGCTACTTTGAGGAGGAAGCATGTTTTAGGTTATGAGTGCCTGTTTTTAGTCTGCTTTTACTAAATTTGCACGTGTGTGTGTGTGTGTGTGTGTACACACGTGATAGCAATACAGTGTCTAATTTTTCGTTTCAAATCCTGCTTCAGAAGAGCTTATTTTGTTATGTAGTGCATTTTTCATTCACAGCCTCATAATGTATAGATATGCTGCTGTAACTACAAAGTAACTACGCACACCGTCTTTGGAAAACATCTGACATCAGAATTCAGTATTAAGTATTTTCCCTCTCCCCCTCGGCCACAGTTTTCTGTGAATAGTGTTAAGTCACATTTTCCCCCTAAATCTGGGCCTGATATAATTGAGGTGGATTGGGAAAAGTTACATGTTTTAACAGAAAATAAAAAAGAACCATAAAAAATATTCTTATAGGGTTGGAGTGATCACAAATGTCTTCTACAAAGATGTCATTTAAAGATGCAGAATACATCTTTGTGTGTGTCTTACTTTTCCACACATATTTTCAAGGGCTACATTAGCAACTAATGCAGGGCATAAGGGAACATTTTTCACTTTCCTTTTAACTGAAACGAAGCCTTAGTAGATTAAAAACTATTCGCACTTTGCTCCTACAAGAGTTTGTACTGTATTGCTAGTGCTCCCATTTGCATTTTACCCACCCATAGGAATTGGAACACACAAGAATGTTATTATTCTAACTTATTTTAGCATATCCAATATATGAAGACGGTAGTGGAAGATGGGGTTTGGACAGGGAAACTGTGTAGTCATAATGGAGATAATGTTATCTGCTGTGGGGAGTGGTGAATATGTCTTCCCAAATAGACAGCTAGCTTGTTGCTATGAATGAAAAAGAAGAATATTACATTTAAAAATTCAAGGATTCAATGGCATAAATTACACATAATGTATTATTGATATGTATTTTGACTGAAAGAAAGGAAATACATTGGACTTTATGAATTGTGTGTGTGTGTGTGTGTGTGTGTGTCTCCACATGTACATTTTAGGGTGTGCCATTATTAAATGACTCACAGCCGTTAAATTGACAGGAGTCTACTTTTCCTAGTAGGTCCTTGTACTATGGAATTGGCTTAAAATAACAAACTCAAACTAACATACCGGCAGTTTTTTTTTTTTCCTTTGCCGGAAACTTAAGCATGCTGTTTGCTCTTCTTTTCATTGTCATTACATTTTCCTGTTTTCGTGTTTTTTATTTTAATTGAGCACTTTCCATTCCTTGTTGCTTATTTTGACATTTTTTTCAACCAAATATTATCACAGCAATATACAACAGAAATATACTAAAGCAGGATTTGTAGTATAATTACTATAATGCATTTAAGGATACAACTTGATGTGTTTTGGATGACTTACATTATGTGCCAGAAATCAATTTTGGTGAACATTGCTATAGTTATTTCATTCTTTGCTGTGTCTACCTGTAAGGAAACACATGCATAAAGGCATGGATGTGTACAGATTAATGGCGCACTCACTGTCATATTTAGATGTAAGGACTGGTTCCGTCAGCTGGAATTCAACCTTTTCTCATCATTATCGTTGAAGTTATCGTCGTCGCCATCTACAGCTTTTTCCAGTAATTTTCCGTCATGTTCTGATAAAACAATGCATGCAGACAAACCAATGTTCCTCACCTACTCGCTTCCTCCTTCTTACACAGTGGGTGCCCCAGTGCATTCCTTCATAGCCTACATGTCCAGCGTTGAAGTAAAATGCGTTTGTTTAAAGAATTAATATATATCGATACATTTTTTTGTGATGTGCGCATTGTAAAATTGTTAGTGCAGCACAGGAAGAGATCATGTCGTTGTTTTGAGCAAATCGAATTAAATCATAGTATTTAATATGGTTTTAACTCTCATAATACACCTACCTGGATGTCTGCCTAAGTCTAATATGACTCACAACGACAATATGAATTTGGTTCTTACAAAGTAGTTCAAATATGACATACCATACTCTGGACTGACTAAAAATGATAAAATGGTTGACTTTTCATTTTTGAATAGGTATTTGTGTTGGTGTCTAGTTTGGTTTAGGGTTGCTGTTGTTGTGGTTGATTGATTTTTTTTTGGTGCTATTGCACATCCCTGGTCTTGCCATGATCTCAGATATTATCCATCAGTCCACGGAGCAGGACCCCTCTGCTCTGGCACTATCAAACAAGGAAATCGCATCTATCGGAAAGCACTTGGAAAATGGCCCGTTGGCATTTTGGAGAGAGGGGCGCGTAGGCGACGGGGGGGGGGAGGGGTGTGTGTCGATCTCTGTGAAACCTCACTTTTCACACAACAGGAAGAGAGGGTGAGCGAAAGAGCACACGAGAGCGAGAGAGAGGTAGACATCCCCAAGGATGAACACCTAACCCTAACGGCTGAAAAGGACACCGAAGAGACGTTAAAACCCTTTAAAGTTCAACTTTAAAGGAAGGCGAAAATAAGGGGGTGGGGGTGGGGGGGCGCATCGGGTCTCCACAAGAGTTGACGGGGAGAAAGTGTCAAAGAACGAAAAAGAAAGACGGATGCTATGACGCATTCGCAACATCGCCTCCAGTTGACGGTTCCCCTACCCATGAGAGCGGTCAAGGTAGGACGACAGTCAGGCTTCTTTAAGTGATGGGCGAAGAGAGATGGCTGTTGAACAGCTGGTTCAAAAAACAAAGAAGAGGACATAGCCAGTTATGGAACTAATGAAGTTAATGTTAAGTGGCTGTGTTTCTTCGTTGTATGGGTGGGGTTTATGTATGCCTGTTTTAAATATACAGGCACACCACAGGGCTAAACCTAATAACAATAAGAGGTGGGGGAGCCTGAGATTGGCACGCAATGTGTGTGTGTGTGTGTGTATTTGTGTTCATTAGGGTGTGTTTTGGAGCAGGTTAGTCAGGTGAATGTTTTGTCGTGCGAAGCCCTCTGGGCGCTATGTGAAAACTATTATTGGATGGCCAGGGGGCTGCCAGTTGCTATGGCAGGGAGATAAAAAGCAGGGAGAGGGGATCTGGAGAGTCGGTTGTTTGTGGAAAATCAGGTCTGCTCAGGTGTGTGTGTGTTGTGTGTGGTGTGGGGGGGGGGGTGGGGGGGGTGGTTAGAGCTCAGAGCTCAGGGAGCCACAGCAGGGGGAATTATTGAGTCTTATTAACAATATATATATTACTTAGGACTAAAAACATGAATTCCTCGCTCGCATCATCTGGCTCAGTTTTGGCAGTAGGCAACTAATTTAATCAATGTTTATGATTAAAGTTAGTATTTAGCTGTGCGTGGCTCTTCTTCCTCATTCTTTACCCCTTTTGTCAACTGTCACTTCCTCTATCTCTCTCCCTCCTTTCTCACCCCGTTGTTCTTGTTCAGTGGTCGGGCTCTGTTCAATCTGCCGCTGCGTTTCACTTCAGGTAATCTAACATTGAACATTGACCTACTTCATTCACACCACAATCCACATTACTCTTTCTCTCTCTGACTCCCCTTCAACACCCCTCACCTCCTCCTGATTTGGTTATCAGGGAGAAAAACGTGGCATGGCATTGCAGTTCTCCTGATAAAATAGTGAGCGATATGCTGGTGCACTTGTGCACTTACTGACAGTTGAGTTCCTCCCAACCAAACTCAACCAACTGGCTCTCTAGTAGAAGAGAACATTGCACCTGCCTCGAAACTAAGGTGTAGTTCACCGTGGACAGTTGTACGCACACCTTCTGCTGGTATCAATTTGCTGGAATTGCGTTTCATACAAATTCAAACAGACCAGGGTCTCGATTGTTCCGTTGTTATTGTAATCGTAGGAAGGGGTTTCCCCCCCACTATTTGCCTAGACTCTCACCAAACACCTGCTTTTCCCCTCCCTTCCTGCAGGTGGCAATGTCTCCAGGAGAGGACGGCCTGATTGGGATCCCATTCCCAGAGCACAGCAACGAGCTGCTGTCCCGCCTCAATGACCAGCGGAGGGCGGGGCACCTGTGCGACCTGACGCTGACCTCGCGCGGGGCTCGCTACCCGACGCACCGCGCCGTGATGGCGGCCGTCAGCATCTACTTCCGCCGGCTGTTTGGCACGGAAGAGGAGGGGGGCGGGGAGGGAGGCGGGGGAGGCTTCCGTGTCTGCCAGCTGGACTGCGTGGCGCCCGACGCCCTAGACGCCCTGCTGGAGTTCGCCTACACCGCCACGCTCACCATCCGCAGCTCCGGCATGCGGGAGGTGCTGCGCGGAGCCCAGCTGCTGGGCATCCAGTGCGTGGCCGACGCCTGCCGGGACATCCTGGGGGAGCCGCTGGAGGCCGAAGGCCCGGCGGCGGCCGGGGAGTGTGGGGGGGAGAGGGAGAGAGTGCCGGTCGGGGTGGAAAAAGCATCGCGGAGGAAAACGGACAGGAAGAAGGTGAAGAAGATGGGCTTTCAGCCCTGCAGCCTGAACCCCCCGCCCACCCCGCCCGTCTCGTACTCGTCGCCCGCCCGCTCACCGCCCTCCCCCCAGCCCCCCAGCCCAGAGCAGCAGCAGGAGGACCGCCTCAATGCCCGGCAGAACGGAGACCCTCGGGAGGTGCGAGAGCCGGGGAGGAGGCCCGCGCTCAACGGGCGGGTGCACTGGCCGCAGGAGCACCTGCTCGCGACTCAGACAGGGCCCATCTCCAACGACAAGCTGTCGGAAGACGAGGAGACCAAGGCGTTCGGGAAGGATGTACCGGCGGCGGCGGCCTCAACCGCGGCCGAGAGGGTGGCGTTTGGCACCGGCAGGAAGAGGAAGTCCCAGACGCCACAGCAGTGCCCCGTCTGTCAGAAGATCATCCACGGAGCCGGCAAACTGCCGCGCCACATGAGAACACACACGGGGGAGAAGCCCTTCCAGTGCACCGCCTGTGGGGTCCGCTTCACCCGGTACACAAGCCTCCCCTTGCATTAAACCATACGCATTGACATACCTTACATAACAACAGAACTTACCCACAAATTAAACAAATGTAAAACATATAAAAGAATAATAATGTCAAGTGAAATAGGACACAGAATTCCAATTATAATTTTTTTATGAATGTAGTAGATCTATGATGATGAACTTTGTTCTCAATAGATTACTAATTTCCACATGCCTGTCACTAAAAATATGCGTCAAAAATGATTTAAAAATGATTTCTGCCATATTATTGTCACCATATCCGTGTCTAACAGCCATCTTGCCCTGCCACCTCTGTCCTTCCCCCCAGGAACGACAAGCTGAAGATCCACATGAGGAAGCACACGGGCGAGCGGCCCTACCCCTGCCTCCATTGCCCCGCCCGCTTCCTGCACTCGTACGACCTCAAGAACCACCTGTCGCTGCACAGCGGCGCGCGTCCCTTCGAGTGCCCGCTGTGCCACAAGGCCTTCGCCCGCGAGGACCACCTGCAGCGTCACCGCAAGGGCCACAGCTGCCTGGAGATGCGCACGCGCCGGCCCCGCCGGGGGCCCGGCCACACCGAGGACGGCCGGGACGACGGCGGTGGCGTGGCCGGGGGAAGGGAGCCGAGCCCGCTGGGGTCTCCTTCCCTCCAGGCCCACTCCTCGGCCTTCCTGCCCCGCGGGATGATGGCGGGGGGTAACGGTGCCGGCGCCGGCCCCCCGCTGCTTTTCTCGGGGCGGCAGGCCAACAGGGAGAGTCTGGAGAGGTCTCTGGCCCTGGCCCAGTCTCTCGCCCTGGCCCAGCTGGGGCCGTGCACGCTGGCTGCGTTCCCTAGCCTGCTCCTCCACGGCCTGGATCTCCGAGGGGCCCGGGAGGCAGCGGAGGAGGACCCAGGAGGACCGCCCTCCCCTGCCGCCCAACGGGACCGATGGGCTGAGGAGGAGGAGGAAGAAATGGGGGGAGAGGAGGAGGAGGACGAATAGTGAGAAGAATGCGTGTGTGTGTGTGTGTGTGTGTGTGTGTGTGTGTGTGTGTGTGTTTGTGTGTGTGTATGTGGTGAAATATCCACAAGAAAAACGACGTCTCGCTCAGGTGACTGGACTAATAGCCTGCTTCTCACTCTTGGAGAGCGCTTAAAAAAAAACCCTAAAAGATACAAAAGTATAAAAAATGGAAAACGGGTTTTCAGTTATTTTCAATGTTTGCCATATGGCTTTCGGCATTTAATTTTGTTTGTCTTTGTTTTCAGAATAATATGAGATTTCAGTTTTCTGTACTGTAAGTTTGAGTTAGTTATTTCATTATTTGTGTACCTTTGTATGTTGAGTGTGTGGTTACTGGGATGTTTTTCTTTTACTATGCAAAGTAAGTCCAAAACTGAGAAATGGAGGAAGGTTTCTATTTTCGTTTAATTACAATCTGTTGTTTCAGGTGCAATTCAGAAGTCATATCAGGTAGATTTTGAGAATGGGTTTATGGACCACTGAACTCTAGTGGTCATGAATGGTAGTGCAGTAAACTTAATTAAACTGGCATGGTGCATTATAAGCAATACCGCTTTTTTCAGTTTTCCTTCTTTTATAAACATGAGCTTTCCCTTCTATTGGGTGATTTATACCAAAGATTTTAGTTACCTTGATGAGTCCTTAGTTAGCATAAGAGGCGAGAGGCAAAGTATAGCCAAAGTGGAGGTTTTCCCAACTGTTTTGACAGCCATGAGAAAGGAACTGCTTCCATACTTGAGTGTCCCTGAGTCTTGGCGCTCAGTGTCTGATGCCTGACCAAAAAGGACTAAAACATCTGGGTCACTGAGTAGTTGACAACAATATAGTTTGCTTTTCTTTCTGTCTTTCTGTTTTTTTTTTAATGTGGATGACATTGTTCCAAAATGCTGTGTCACTGAGTCTTCCAATGCACTCCTTGCATTTGCTGTTTTTAAAACAGAAGGCGGGCAAGGGAAGGGAATGATGGATGGATTACCCTTTTTCTGTATTTATTTATTTATTGTTATTTATTGTGTCTTTACTCTAGAAACTCTTGAGACCTAATTCAATGGCAAACATAGAGGCCCTTAGACCACCGACTAAAACTGGTTATCATTAAGACTTACAAGAAACTGGGTAGTGCGTACGAGTTTTGGCTACATCCCTTCACATGCCAAAATGGCCGTAATCAGCTGCTTGTCTTCTGTTGGCAGTTCTTCCTTTTATTTATTATTTGCACATTGAACCCTGTAAGGTACTACAATAAAACAGGCACATTCCCGCCTCCAGGGTAGATTGCGATGGGAAAAGGGAGAAGAGATGGGAGGAATCAAAATGTAAAAATCCTCCGTGCTGACGTTTTCACTTGATGTGCAGGGGTATGTGCTTTTCAACTGTTTATTTAACACATTAAGGACTGTACAACAGATCCTTTTACTTTGGTCTCTGTTAGTCTAAATTCATGTTCAAATTCATGTTGAATTTGTCATCTTGTGAATTTTAGGTTTGTTTCATCAGGCTTTTTCTAGATTACCAAGAGACCAGTATATTTTGCAAGGGTTAATGCTTGGTTTTGCATTATTATTACTGTATATTGAAAAAGATTTTCGGTTTTCTCCCCCAAATCGGTTTAAAACCCCTTGCTGTAGCAGTAGTGCTGGCCTGGATTTGTGTGCACTAGTCCTTCTGTGCTGTTTGGAAAGAGAAAAAATAATCATTTATATTTCTGATTTATTTGCACTATGAGATTTGAGAGCTTTTGTTTTACCTACTCCTCTTTCAATGAGTATTCCATTAATTCACTCTCTGTAATGTATGATTGTATGATTATAGTGGAATACAATGGTCAATTCTGAAATTACCAAACATTGATAATTCTTACTGCTTAGTGGTATACAGAGTTATATTTAAATAGAGTATGTGCTGTATATTGGGGTGAAGATGCCTTGTTTTTTTTGTGCTGCAACTATTCTCAGGAAATCTTGAGCAATGCACTAAAGTGATTTATATAAAACATAAGGGTTAGAAATTGATATGAGGGCACAAGACATTCTTCTTATAACATGTAGGACCAGTATATTCAAGATAGTATGTGTTATATGTATATGTGTGTGTGTGTGTATATATATGTGTGTATATATATGTATGTGTATATATATGTATGTATGTGTATATATGTATGTATATATATGTATGTGTATGTATATGTATGTGTGTGTATGTATATGTATGTTTATATATGTGTGTGTGTATATATGTGTATATATATATGTGTGTATGTATGTATATATATATATGTGTGTATGTATGTATATATATATATGTGTGTATGTATGT
>JAODOY010040544.1:0-43985 GCA_025399855.1 Forbesichthys papilliferus
CCATCAGACGGCAGTAAAGACTGGTAAACTAATCCTGTCCCTTCTCGTCATTCAATACACAACGCAGTCGGTTACACTTACAACTGTCGCACATTATGTATATAATCATAAACCTCAAAGTGTTTATGTTCAATGAAAATAATATATTTACATGAATTCTGCCAAAGTTGACTTTCAGTTTGACATGTTGAGCCACAGGCCAACTAGGAAAGGTTTGGACACAAACACCCAGAATTTGCTCCATTCAGACCTTTTGTAACAATAGGTGAAATGTGGCAATGCTTTTAGGATTCATGTTTATGCATGACTGGGCCTCAGCTAAGATCTTTTTCCTTTTTCCGTGGTGAGAAAAGCCTACAGTCCAAATGACTGCAAATAGATTCTGGTGTGAGAGGAGGATTGCTAGAAGTCGGTGAACCCAAAAGGAATGTTCAGCTAAACGAAGATCTCCAAGTACACCTGAATCACATTAACTCATTATGTTTTGGTGCCCATTTGCCTTTTCTGTTAGCTCGCATCAGGGGGCACACTGTATATTATATTTATCTTAAAATGTATGAGCTTATTAGCTTCTAACCCTTAACTCTGATCTAAAGCCACCAGTACCTTTCCACTAAATAACAAACCCCAAATTACCCTGAGTCTAGTCTAACTCAAAGTCCATCTTATATCTCAGCTCTGTGGAAAGCATGCATATATAAGTGTTTACTATTCCTAGGGGTGCAGTAGACCACATACGTTGGTAAATCAGTGCACATTGGCATGCATGAACATACACGCATACAAAACACACACACATTGGACCCACACAAGTTTGACAAGCTTCTTTTGTCATTTAGGTTGTCTCAAAGGAAGGCTGTAGAGTTCATTACGATGTTTTTTATATCATTAAAAAAAAAAACAACGCCAAGAATAAAGGAATGCTGTCTCCACTGGGACCAGTGTCCTACCTCATCTGCATAACAGTCTGTACATCAAAAGTGCTACATGCCTCTTTTATATATTAATACGCAGCTTGTTCCATACACTGCCTTTGCAGCACCTTCTTTCAAAGGCAGAGAGAGGCAGAGAGAACGGAGGAAGATGAGTGCATTTCTGGCCCACTTTCTCTCTTGTGTCTGCTTTCTACATTGGTCAGCTTGTCTGTTTAGGCTTCGGGACTGACAGACACCTTCTACTTAGCTCTCCAGAGAATACCGTCCTGACAAGAAATAGCTGAAGTGAGCATAGCAGACATCTTGAGGAAGATGTTTCTCCACACAGAAGGGAAAAAGTCTAGGCTCACCTATGACTGCCCATAGCACACTATAGGGGTAAAGCCATCGGTGCCTGTTACCTCTATACATGCATGCAACAAAGCTTGCGGCAAACACCGGCTGCAGTGTTGCATTTAATGCAGCGCCTTGCCTTTAAATATTTATTATCCATTACACCGTTCGAGGAACAATATTATTGCATTAGCTGAGTTTTTGGTGGCATTATGATGGCATTTTTTATGGACTTGTGCTATGTGTGTGTGTGTGTGTGTGCGTGCCTGCCTGCCTGCCTGCCAGGTGCTCTTCTGTGGATCCTTTTAGATCTCACATATGCTCAGAGTAAAAAGCAATAAATCAAATTAAAAACTAATACCTCCTCTGTATTCCTATAGCACAGGAGACCTTACCATGTATCATTGCGGCAGATTGCATATTCATCATTGCGTTGTAGGTTGAGCACTATTGTCAAAATCAACAAATATCAAGTGTAGAAATTAGACCGACTCCATAACTAATGAGTATACAGTTTGAAAAATGTTCCTCAGATATTTCTCCAAAATAACGTTTCCGTCAGAGCAATATTTGTTCTAAACATGCTGATTAATCACATCCAATTAAAGGAGAAACACATTTAAATGGGGAAAGTTTTGTGTTTGTCTAATTATGTATTTAATGTGCAATTATTTTCCTTATTAGGACAAATTTGCTACAGTGCTTTGTTGAATGCAAACACGAAATAGGCATTTAATTGTCTCTTAATTTTCTTAAATAATTTTTTCAACAATTATAAGTGTAGTCATGAATATTAACTGAATTAATTATTTCCTTCTCAGTTTATAAAGTGATTTTTAATTGATGGTTTAAAATAGTGATCAGCGTTCTCTAGACAAGTTTTTGTCTCACTTGTATGTGCATACGCACACATACGCACACATACACGCACACACTAGACACAAATGTAAAAATCAACTGCAATTCATTGGGCACTATTAAGAATGCTAATAAAACATATTTCCTCACAAACTGTTATTAATCATATATTTATCATTATTTCAATCAAATTGGAATGTAACGCAAAAATGTTTTGGATTAAAAGTCCTTGTTCTGTAATACATTTAGTGGTACAACAACAATCATTCTAGTACATGTTCTACGGCAACAGACTTCTAAAAATGGTAGCAGTAATACAGTATTGAACCTTCATATTTAATGTCTTATCACTGAATGAGTAAATGAGTCAGCCTTTATAAAGAGGTTTCATTTGCACTTCTGACAGATAAAAACATCAATAGATACACAGGTGGTGAGGCATTTTATCTCAAACAGCAGGAGGTTGGTCCACCAGTGAGGACTACAAAGAACAACAGAAATAACTACATAGAGTATAATTGCCTGTGTTATGGGGACATTTAATTCGATTTTGAAGACGTATTTCTTTTTTAAATAACTTTTTATTATTAAATTGCATACAGACATAAAGACATTAGAACATTTGTTTCAGTTGGACAGCAATCTCATCTGCTTCTGCTTTGTTGTTAAGTATAAAGCCAAATACTTAATTTGATGTATCGTTTAATTTTCCGACATCACAATATTTGCTTTAGGCCCTTAGTATAGGCTAGAAAACTAGCTCACTCCAGATCCATTACCTTTTCTGCTTGCAGTTCAAGATATACATTTACCATTTGGGTCAGTGGTTATGCAAGTTTAATTGAGGTAATATACTATTGATTTCTTTACCCTTTTACCACTTCAGCACACAGCAGTCGTAACACCATCTTTGGACAACTGGATCGTTGTACCATTGCTAATGAGCTAACTAATTATCTGCATGATAAATCAGTGCTGTAGTAATCTTATTGCTTTGTACAACCCAAATAAGCATTGGCGCCATTTTAAATGATAATTAAATAGATAGGCTTGAAGTTACTTTAGGATAAAATACCTTGTCAAAAACAGCTATCCAGTTTTTTATGGATAAACCTATTAATACATATTTGGTGAAGCAACATTGTCCTTGCCCCTACAGCCCCTTCTGATTTAAATCAATTATTAATATCCAGGTCTTTTCACAGATGTGAACAAAATGAACAAGCCTTTAATTTATGTCTAAAATTCCAGAGAAAATTGACCTTCACAGTGAAATGAGAGGCATGGAGAGATGCCATTCATCACATCCAAGCAAAGGGAATTTTCATTCTCAATCTTTTTCTAGTCCAAAAGTCTGTGTAAGTTGTAGCTGTTATGTTATAGTAATAGATCCCAAATAGCCAGGAGGAATGAGTAATGAGAAGGATTTTCCAAAACACCAGATCAACATACATAACAACCTCATATTGAAACCTTTGAAATGGCAAATCCACGAAAACCTTCATCTGCAATTTAGAGTCTTTCAATTGAGGTCCAATATTTTATTCTGTATTTTTCCATAATGTTCTATATGTGTTGCGATATTTATAGATGTAAACCTTGATGTCTCACATGCACATAGCAGCCAAAAACAATACTGTCAGCTGTGATTTTCAAATGCATTTCAAATATTTCAAATAATTGAATGGATACTCTGATATCCACACTCTGATATCATATAATTTTCCTGCCCTTTTTAATGTCATGTAAATAAGAAATGAAAATAACATTATATTGGAAAACCACAGCATCCACAGCGTTCTGTTTGTCTGTGTCTGTTTATTTTACATGTGTTAGAGGGGTCGCGGTTAGCTACAGTCTGAGTGAAATGCGCCTGTGGCATCGGCAGGTCTTTGAGCAGCCACAATTAGAAGCAGATTAAGTATTCTATTTCTATATTCAAGAGGGATCGGCAGCTCCATGAAGCACAGAAAACCAGAGCTTTGTTGGCTGACTGCATCTGAACCCATTCCACCGGGAACCTTCATCATTGCTGCAAACTGCCGGTAGAGATCGGGGTCAGAAAATCTAAAGCATTCATGCTCGAGTGGGGGGTGGAGTCTCCAAAGAAGCTGCTTATGTATTTGTTTTTGGGATCTCTTAATCAATACATTTTCTTATGGAGTGTGGAGTTTTAAAAAAAAACAGCACAACACAAAAAACGCCACATTTGCTTTCCTGCCAAGTACCTTTTTTGCATAAATGCTGACCTGTGTGAAGATAGGACATTTGAATCAAGTTTAACCAAGGACGCTGCATGTCAACTACTTGGAATATTTACACTTTTGAACCTAGCCGTTAGCCATTCAGCAGGGCTCTCCTCTATTGACTGCCGCTGGCTTGTCTAAAACATAAAATAGCCTCAGTACAGCATTCTTACACTACTTTTGATCAACAAATCAAGCACATTTCTTAGAAGGAACCTCCTCCCTGAGGAAACACATCAGAATATATACAACATGAATGACTAAATCAGGAACTGACCGGTTCTTTAAACTTACAGCATACTTTCAAAGCTTCTCATTTGATTTGCTTCAACATGTACTCTTTTTAGTGTTAGGTATCGCAATGGTTGGAAGTAGGTTTCAGTACTTTTTAAAAAGGTTTGGGAAAGATTTTGGGAGAAAAATCAGTCAATGCTTTCATCTCCTAACGTCAGTGCTTGAAATCTTTTTGCCTGTTAATAGACTTTCTTTTATATGACTTTACTGAAGAAGACCATACTGATCTTCTCTGCACCCTGTACATATTTAGTAAGCTGGTGCATGGGTCTGGCTGTTGAGAATACATACAAAGTGCTAGATACATCATCGACTGCTGACGTTAGCCCGGGGGAATGGCAAATTATGCTACCATTTTGTCAAATAGGCCTACATAGATTTATTTAAAGTGTTCTGTTTGATATATTGAGTCCTGAACACATTCACTGCATATTGGTGTGGCAGCAAAGTATTGTACTGGTTTTAGTAGGCATAAGGATTGCAGATTTGTTTTTCTTCAACCAGTTGTACTGTATCTGATGGTACGGTGCGTGTATGTAAACCCTATGAAAATATAGGCCTAGCATTTCCAATACCTCTAGAGGCATCTATTAGCAAGCACCTTTTCAAGCGAAGTACTACAATCCTACTTACTACAATTACTTGTACTCTGTGTACTGTTACATAAGCATTTTCATGAGAAACCTTCCACTTTATTTAACCATCTGTAGATTGAGTGTTCGCACCTTGTGTTCAAACGAATAAAACTAGTCATTGTTTTTGATTATGTTAAACAACTATTATGTCTAGTGTCTTGTTACTCTACAACAAGTCATAACATGGTTGACATAGGGAGTCATGAGGTCGCTTAGCAACTTTAAACAGCTGCGGGGTGTTTCCTCATAAGGAACCAGGGGTTTCATTGAGAAGGACGAGGTGAACGCTCTTTGCTCTTGGCTGTGACCTGCAGAGGTAAGTTACTAAGGTTATCCCATGTGGTTCAGAGTTCAACCCGGAGTCCTTAGTCAGCTGGGTGTAAAATGTGTTTTGTCTTTCAAGCTACTGCTACTGCCCATCAGCACAGCACAGCTCATGCCCCGTGGAGTTGACACACAGGAAACCCCTCCCATGTGTGATACTCCTATCCTTTCTCTAAATGGTGGTTTCAAAGTGCAGCAAGCTAAAACTGCAACTTTACTGTGACCATGGCAACCAAGTTGAAGAGCGGAGCAGGATTTTTGCTGTCAAAATCAAAATAGGAAAGCGGACAGATCGAGGACATCTTTGAGCGGGAGAGGATGTTTCAGTGTGCATGCGTGCACACACAAATATATGTATGCAGACTCAGATATTCTCAAATACATGTTCATGACCTGAAATTCACCCCTTGTGTAAAATATTCCTACCTCAGTGATACGTGTGCTTATTATAAATCCATATGTGTCTGCAAAGACGATAAAATCAATACCAAGTGACATTTTCAAATGTATTTAACTCTGAGTGTCCTCTGAGTGTTTAAAATTCACATCATACTTTTATTGTACAGTTATTTTACATAGATAAATTGTGGTATTTGCTAAACAAGCCCGAGCATGCCTGTGGGAGAATGTGGGAGGTCAAAAGGTCATAAGGGCAAAAGTTTGCAGCTCAAATGGTAAAAAAAAAAACAGCATTATCTGAAAACTCTTTTGATGTCTGGGAATGTATTGAATATGTGACGGTATTCTCTCGACACACATTTTGGGAGCACATTGCCCCAGGGCTGGCACTATGAAATTGACATTAATGAGAATTGAGCTGTAGGAAGAAACTGGTGCCTCTACATTTCACCTGACTCACACTCCTGCCTGCAACTCTGCAGCGAATGTTTTACCTTAGCAAAGTAAACTTTCCCAGCAGAAATGTTGCATTCGGGCAAAGTAGGTGGGAATTAATTCATACGGGTCTCTATACCGCTAATGATGACAGGGTTAAGGGTTCGATTCCCACCGGGACCGCCTATGCAACATAGAATGGGTAATATTCCCTGTCAGTTTTCCATCTGGGCAGAATACACTACACCCACGCATCGGACTATGTTTAGTTTCATTGCGGGCATTAATCTCTCTTAACATTATGCAAGTCCTGCTGCTCATTTGGACCAGCGTCTCCCAGAGTGCTTTGCTTCAACCCGGAGATAATCACAATGACGTTTCAGATTGACATTTCAGACACATTCTTCACTCGTTCTATCAATAGGAATCCTGCTTCTAGATCCATATTCAACTTTGAAGATTATCATTTAGCGAAGGACGCTTTCATTGTTAAATACTCAGAGCTGGCTTTTACATGCATGGTTGTAATTTTCCTTGAGTAAGATTAATATACGTATAATTTGAATTCAATTAATTCCTCCTGTTTTTAATCCCGTAGAGGGCCCGCGATACAGAGATCCTTCATTAGTCTGTCTTATTGTCAGTTCCCTAGTGGGAAACGCTTAGGAAATAAATCCAATTATTTGGTTTGATATTCACTTAAGAATATTGGGGGTCCTTTTCTGGATGTCCTTGGTTGTGAAACTTAAAGAGTAAATCAATTATTTTGTTGTTGCTGTTGTTGTTGTTTTTACAGCAAGCTATTCCTGAACACAGGGAGAAGAAGACACTTTCTATATGAGCCAATACTGGCCTATGAATTACTACATGACAGTTTCACAGACAGTATGACAGCTCAGTGTGGCACAGTAGTTGCCACACTGTGAGTTTGATTCCTGGCTTGGGCCCTTCCCATGTGAAGATTGCATGTTGGTTTCACCGATGACGTTAACCTGGGATTGCCTGTGTGACCATGGCAATGATGAACGCTTTCCTTCCTACTGAATGTACAAGATGAACATACATACAGTGCACAGTATTTCCTTTTGCAGCTTTTACAAACTTTGTTCATTGTGGCAGCAAATAAGATGTTTTGCATCTTTCTCCTCAAACCACAGTTTACAACCAAAACCCATATCATAACGATAATGTAATGAAACAACCTTGGCTGTACAAGCTTTCTATGTCACATGATACATGTTACAAGTCTTGATGGGTTGCAATACAAGTGATATTTGATTCAGATCACTTTAGGTATAATTTTACTTGATATACATTAGCATGGTTGGGAAGTAAGTGATACTAGTAACTAGTTAACTAACTAGTTACTTGTAACCAGTTTTACCAGTTAAAATAGTGGAATCAGATTACATGTATTTTGTTAAAATAAGATGACCACATATTTAAATTGAAAAGAAAATGCATAATCAGATGTTCTCATATTAAACTGTAATATCCGTCAATCAATAATTTAAATTAAATCCTACAATAATCTGATCTCCTGTGGAACATAGGCGGTCACAAAAATAAAGATTTGGCGTGCCAACGCAGTAAATTCCTTTGGATGGCATTTCAAGGAACAATGTTTTATGCGTGAAGTAATCAAAAAATTATGAGTGTAGCCCACTAGAAAATCGATGTCAACAAATGCAAATTATTAAATAAAGATGAATTAGAAAACTGATATAAATACATAACTAATAATGTATTATTATTATTATTATATAATAAAATATGATGACTAATAATATATAATTATTATATAATAAAACAGTAAACTTAGTTAAAACTACTATAAATACTTGTTGTTTATGAACCAATTAGAACACTGATTTAAGATTCGATCCCGCCTTGATTGGTGTGTGACAGCGGTAGTTTCCTCTACCCGGCACACAGCCTGCATTGACATACATGAGGAGAATAACCGAGAGATAGAAATTATAAATTAACATTATGCACTACAAATAAACCCCGGGAACAGAGCGGAGACAACATCGGGACCTGTACAGCCGCTGACAGAGGGAGTGACGAGGGATTTTCGTTGTGGTTATATTGTGCTTAATCGACGTGAAACTTGGCTAAGATAATACATCTGATACGCAGCATGTCACGTACTTGATTTCACGTTATAAACCGTGTTAATGTATTCATGTCAATCTCGGATTGTTACTGAAAATATTATGTATTAGTTTTGAGTCACTATAAACATTGTGGTTAATTAAAAGAAATGTGATTTGCAATGTATGTTGAGTGCATGGTGTCAACACGTGCATATAGCTTTGGCTCCCATTTGGTTACACAGTTGCATTGTGTACAGAAATCAAGTGGACATATATTTGAATACAGAATTAAACAACGAATACTTCGTGTAACACGTGGTTAATATACTTGCATGTAATATAGTATACATACCGCATGTTTATGTGATGTGTTACCATAGAGTTCATTATTTTATTCTGACCGTGTTTACACAGGTCAGGTTTTTATGGTTCCTTGGAAAGTGTTTGAAGTTTGATGGCTACCACCCAACTAGAACTGCAGTCATAAAGAACGACATTTTATTTGTTATTTTCTTTTGTGAAAAGGACTTAAGAAAAGAGTAAGGACATTGTAACGAATCAAACCATTGTTTTTGGAACATTGTCATTTTTTATTTTCCATTGAATGTATTACAAAATGTTAGGTTACTTAGAGGGTGCACCCTAAATCTATACTTTCACACTGTACAAATGTAATATTTACATTAAGATAAATAATTGAATTCCATATCTTAATGACTGTGTTGTTACTGTTATTGCTTCAGTCCACTACCTCCTACCTTACCTAAATCTTATGAAACTTAGCCTAGATAGACAAATCTATATATATAGACATTAATACATTCTACAAAAGTAATCAGATTATGTTACTAAATGTAAGTAATCCAAAAATGATGTTACTGATTTTAATTTTAGTCTGGCAACTAGTAACTAACAAATAATATTTAAAAGAATCCTACCCAACCCTGTACATTAGAATAATTCTGTTTAGATATATGTAAAGTATACAGCCAATGGGGTTGCATGTCACAATTCATCATTCTGTAGTTATATACCCACAGTTATTTGACACAAAAAATATTGGGTTTATAGCTTGTGAGCCAGGTAGAATACAAATGCAAATGTAGAAACAGCCATATAAACAACATTGGAATAAATGAGAATAACAATCTGTGACTCAATAATA
Source organism: Forbesichthys papilliferus (assembly GCA_025399855.1). Lineage (NCBI taxonomy): Eukaryota > Metazoa > Chordata > Actinopteri > Percopsiformes > Amblyopsidae > Forbesichthys > Forbesichthys papilliferus. Next base: position 9,724 of record JAODOY010040544.1, read on the forward strand.
TTGTGGAAGCAAATTTTATAAGCACATTTTTAACCTTGCAAGACCATTTAAAAAACCTGCATAAGCCCTCACTTTTACACAACAGAACGCTATAAATAAATACTAATATGACATATAGACTTTGCTCTAAAGATTCCAGCTAATATGTCACATTATTAAGGTGGACATTGGACATTGAGTTGCAGTCATTCCCCGGAAAACCATTATTTCCATATCTGTCAACATTCTTGATGTATCATGTATAGGTATCGTGTTGTGGTGAAGCCACCCATATGGAATTACTGGCTGTTGTTTTTGCTCCAGTGCGATCTCTTGCGGCGCTGCTCAGTGTTGCCGTATACGTCAACCCAGGATTGTTATCAAGTCAACACAGCCGCCTGCACTCCTGTCATGTGAGCAGAATGTCAGACACATATGACATATTGACAGGAACAGCAGCTCACTTCCATTAGCTGATATGAGCCACTTGAGTGGCTGCTGAAGTTGGAGTAATCAGATGACACAACTATGTTCCTGGACTTGATTTGTCAGAGCCCGAATCGGTTTTCTGAGCTTGCTTTCTAGTGCCGAGCGATTACAGACACTTCTGGGCTGACAGGCAGTGCAGCCAGGCTTTTAATAGCTCATAAGGTCATTTACTTTCATATGCAGCGATAACGTGCACATACATGTGTCCACATGCTTGCACACACAAATGTAGGCAGGCAAACACATTTTGTAGAAGCTTACATACTGTACCTGCACATAAACCAATGTCAAACTAGAGGCTTACAGGTAGGGAAAAACACAGACACACACGGCATAACAATGAATAATCGCATGTCATGCCTCTCAAAGCAAAGTTAATTGTTGTATGAATATATTATAGTCATTTGGTATGCAAGAAACTGCAAGATAAAGATATATTGTTTACTGCTACTACAAATTATCCATTATCATTTTTGGTTTCAGGTAATTTTTAGAACCTGCTAAATAACTTCCGTTTGGTTGAACATTTTCACTTTTATTTATTTTTTTTGCTATCGAAAATACTGTATGTTTTGGCATACCTACTACAGTACTTTACTTAGTTTGAGTTTACTATAATAACCTTAGTCTGACAGTTGAGTGATTATGTATCCAAGAAATATATGTCCTCTGCGTTACTTTGCTTAGCCTCCTTTTGACCTCATTGTCTTACACCTGATTAAAGAAAATGCAAACAAAGACGCACACACAAAACTTATTGCGTCTGAGCTATATGTCATGGTGTGGGGAAGTCAGCTGTTCCCACGGTGACACGATGCCATCAATCATAGGTGCCAAAGTATGAAATTTACCCAAATGTCATATGTCTGGTCATGAAGGAAGGTCACAGCGGAGGAGCTAGGCTCAGACAGGAAATGGGAAAAGTGCCCTGCGGTCTACAGGGTTGTGTTTGCGCGGGTCAGGATTTAAGCATCTCCAAGGAGACGGACCGTGGCATCACAGAGCCGCACTGGGAGGATGATGGGGAAGGCATTAGTTTGCTCTTCTTGTGCAACGTCTGACTTGTCCCAATGGATAGAAGTAGATTAAGGAGGCAGCATTGCTCGGTGTGAAGTAGTAGCATACAGTACAACCAATTGCACGCGTTGAGGGTCTAATCTGCCCTGTGATCCCCGTGTTACATTGTTCACGCTGGAGTGCCACCTTCGTATTGCTAGCTTGGTGTTTGAATGGCCCTCCAAGGCAGCCTGGGGCTAACGATGGCTAGCAGGTGGTTCCTTCATTCAAGGGGTCAAGACGTACCTCCAGCCTAATCAGCTATTAACGTAAGTGTCTCCGGATGAGAGCAATAGAACGAAGCTTGCTCTGTGTGATGGACTCATGGCTAAGAGTAGCTAAGAAACAAGACAGGCAAACCTGGTGGTGCCAAGACCATTATGAATTATAATTTAGCAATGATTTAGATAAAGGCATGTATTATGACTTATTATTGAACATTATTAAGTATTGTGAATAAAGAATAATTTAGTCATTTGGTGTGGGTGTGGGTATGGTTGCTTGGATCTGATTGGTGCTCAGGGTTGAACTGTGTCCATTGAACTGCAATTGGAATAGTGCTGTGCTTCCAGCTGCTGTTCGAATGTAAGCCAAGACCACAGTTGGCAGCGAGGCGATTCACGGCCTAACCTTCCCACACCTCGGTGGCTGCCTCTAACCGCACCTGGCTAATTGACTGCTGAGGCGGCCTCTAAATGAGTCACACCTCAAGCAATGATGTTAGATAGCACCCATAGCCTCTATGTTAGAGAGGCCCACCCTGCAACCATGCAGGCCATGGTTCAAATCTCTGGGGAAATCTAAACTGGAATGTAACGAGTTATTTCTACATGATGTAGAGTTATTGTCATGCTGGTTAATGTGTCTGTTACCAATATGTTTCCATATTATGATTCCCACCTATCACAACCACCACACCCCCTAAGTCACCTTCACGTGCGTTTTAGCTTTATTTTCTGCTTGATCTCTTCTCACACACCCCATCACTCTGCACACCTGTCCTTCATTTTCCCGCCATTAGTATTTATACCCCTCACTTCCCTCAGTACATGGTCTTGTTGCATTGCATGCTGCAGTGTTAATACTGCCGTGATGGGTGACTGACGTTTAGTGTTTCCTACATCCTGCCAGTTGTGTTGTTCCTGTCAGTCCTGTTAGTTATTCCTAGTCCCACTCCTATAGACCCATTCACAGTGTTCTCATCGTTTCCAGTTCCCCTGGATTGGCTTGCTTGTCTGTTTTTAATAGGGTTCTACCGTTGGTATACTGACCTCAAGCCCCTATACTGCCTGTCCTTTTGTAAACGTATTGCTTGTCCTATAAAAAAGCACCCGGTTTTTGCTGTGCATAATCCCCTTTAAATCAAAATAACAAATAATAATGAATGTCAATAAAGGGGCTCCAGCATACAGCTACATTGTGTGCTGTTAATGAGCAGGTTTGATTGGCTAACAAAGACAATGCTTTCCTCTGATGGGAGAAGCAGCAAGAAGACATTGGAAGCTTACTTACAAATGTACATGTGTTTATTTGTGAATATACTGCATGTTTTTGGATAAAAGGGACAGAGCCTTTCATAATTTAGGAATAACCTCTCATGTTTGTGACCCCTGCTGTGAAGGTGTGGAATGGCCTTACTGCTAAACCACCCCAAGCCACGGCCATTCTGTCCTGTGTCCAGGCAGTCTGTTACACATACAGTGATGAATATACTGTATACAGTACATACTGTACATACAGTTCATGAAGAAATGCTGTCCTCTCAATTAAAATGTACGGAATTCAAAGGTACACACATTTTTGTATTGTGCTTTCCGATATCTCATGTAGGTTTTTCCAAATGCTGTAGAAAACACTAGACAGAATAGCATTGCCTTGGATACGATATCATTTCTATAATGCCATATAGGTGCTGTTGTGTACAACCAATTTTAAATCAGCATGCATTGTGTGTGTGGTAGAGGGGCTTTCCCCAGGGTTCCATGGTTAGAGGGACCCCTTCCTAGTTTCATACAACACATCCATTCTGTCAACTGCCACTGTGCCTCCGGAAACACCCATTAGAAGTGGAAAACAGTCAATACCAGCTGAGATGGAAAAATCTATGGTATTGGGGTGATAGGGCCCATGTCGATAACACAGAGGACCCTTAACTATTTAGCATGGGCAGAATACCGCCGACTCAGGCCTGCTCTGTCCTTCTAGCGGCAAAATTGATAAGCATCATCAATAATCATTAAAATTCAATATATTTCTTAGATGAAAACACTGAGATGTTTCTCTGACTCATTGAAAAGCAGTCTTGTGTTGCATTTCAAAATGAGAATAAATTATCCTTGAAGGCTCTAGTAGGTTGTAATGCACATCATTTAAATAAAAGAGTTTGCATGAACTCAAACAGATCAAACAGCTTGAAATCATAATGACAGTGGAACAGTGAACAGCCGGCAACAATTTAGGCTGTGGTAGATGATACTTTTGAAACTAAATGTTATATGGATAACGGGCTATACATGTTATAGGGTTTAGGAAATGTCACAACTAGACAACATATATTTATACAGAACAAGTCACAGATTGCTCCTTTAAAGATATAAAAATATGTGCATTTGCATGAAAACTGCATACGAGGGGAATACATTTAAATTGCAAGCACAGTGCACATAGGTCCTGTCATCCAGCATGGCATTAATCTTCAATTCAAACACGTCAATATGATCAATAATGCAGATAGTCTTTCTTCAGCATCCCAGATGACATCTTCCAATGAAACACATTTCTATTCCATTTCTTCTCAAAGAGAAGCAAGGTCTCAACTATGTGTGTATTGTGTGCGGGGATGGTTAGTTTCCATGATAAGTCACGTCTGCCATCCGCTTCTATTATCAACCCACAGCAGGATGCCTTTATCGCCTGCCATGCACAGAGCTCTTCACTGGCAGGCTGGTGGGCAGCCCAGTCACACTGGCACACCATCACAGTCTCTGCTTTTTGGAGAGGTGCGTTGCCAGCCAGGATACTCCTGGGTAGCACTGAACTTCTGACCCCATCTGTCTTGGAGACAAGTGTCACAGCCTTGTAAATCCTCTAATCCTGCCCTCACGTGTTTCTCCCCCGAATATTTCACCAGAATGATAATATCATCGTCAACAAAGGTACATGTTCGTGGGTGGAAAGGGATTATCACAGCCCTGCCTACAATAAAGGGGGGCTATGAAATTCATCGCATTTCATCTTAGTGTGAGAAATTTAAAAAATATATAACGGAGGGGGCTTGAATTAGCAACTCTATTTACCATCTGTCGTATTTGCCTGTATTGCCCGCATGTGTAAAATAAGCCTATTTCAGTGATTTCACCATGCAGAGCTAAGAGAACAAGTGCATTGCAGTTGAACAAGTGACCGGCTAATCTCCTGAACACATGGGGCAGTGAAGGAACCAGTTCTAATTGATTCTGAAATGATTTGGGTACACATCTGTGAGAAGAGCTTTTGAGATTCCTGCACATGCCTTCATCCAAACCTTTACCAGCAGATGTCTTTATCAAAACACCCAATCAGAATGATGATGATTAACATGGTAAATTAGCCCATATCTGAGCTCTCCATCCCCAGCATACAGGTTTTTAGAGATATATCTCGTATTTCTTTCTACTATTACATATTTATAGAATATCTTCCAAAAGAAGAAAAATAGATGTTTCTTGCAAAGACCAGCATTTGTGCTTAGTCTTTTTCTTATTTTGTGTTCCGGTGGTGAAGCGCAAATGTTGAGTCTTTTTGATTTGTAGATTATATAACTTCTATCCTACATAGTACTTGGCCTAGATCCAACAACCCAAAATGTGCATTTTGAATTTGAATGTGCTAACCCATTATGCTATCAAATGCACTTAACTTTGGCTCTTTAGTATACAAAAATGTAAATATGTCAGTTTTACTGAGGTAAACATCAACACATACTCTAAATGTTTATGGGCGCTGAAAGGTTTTATTAAGACTTTCCTACAATCTGCTTTTCTATTTCAGGTTTAATTCTTCAGCATAATTAGTTTTAAACATCTTTTACACAACAATTGTGCAATTTAATCCATACACCCTTTGGCCACCGGAGCTTGTTGTGCTCATCTAATCTGACATATAGCCTTTAGTTAGCCTGCCCTACTTAGATCACTGTATGTACATGAATCCAATAGTCTGTGTGGGTGCCCTATATACTTGTACAACCGCAACGCTTCCATTGCAGATCAATTAGTAGGCAAGACTGTCAAGCAACTGAATGCCTGAGGAAGACATGAACGGTGACTGGTTTATAGTATAGCTGTGTCTAGGGTTGTGTCTGTTGGTAAGCAAAGCAGTTTCATTTTTTATTTACTGCTTTATGACTCACTCTCACACTATGTCTGACCTGAAAAATCACAGCTGACAGCTGGTTTAAGATTATGTTTTTATCAAATTCAAAGACATTGACTATACGGCTACAGGCTATTATTTCTTTAAGAAACGCTAATGTACAATTTTAATGCTTGGTGCAGTTTCATCAAGTCATTGTGTTATTTAAGGCAGCAAGGCTTGAGTTACAGTACTTTTGTTGTAAAGTAGCTATTCTGTAATATCATCAGTTCAGCAAGTGGATTATGAAAAAGAAAAATAGCGTTTAGCTGTAGAGAAATTAGAAGAGTAGGCACCCATTTTAAGACGGCAAACAAAGAAATTAAATAAAAAAGATAATTTAGAAACAGCTGGTTTAGTTTTTATTTATTACTGCTTGAGGTAATGAAATAATTATTCAGATTTCTGCCTATTCATGAGAGACTTTAAAAATAGAAAAGGAGAATGTCAAAGACGGAAGAGAACCTAAAGAAAACGATTTTGATGAGATTAAGTGCCATGGCATTATATTGACTTTAGGTGTACTATGGATTACATTTCATGGCTTTTAGAAGTTGGCACGCTTAACTTTTAATATAATTGTGAGACAAAATGCTTAATATGTCAAAGAGGAATTTATGTAAAAATGACTTTTTACTAATCAAAAACATCAAAGGTAAAACATTGCACAATATATATTAAAGCATACCAAGTTCTGTAAAACATTATTTTCATGCATACTATGTTTCATCAATATAAGCCTCCAAACAACTGTGCCAACAGCCAAATCAAGCAAAATGAAATGCATCCAACCCTTCTCTGACCTGTATTCTCCTGCTCTATGAAGTGTGATGAGCTCTTAATTTTACAATGCATAACTTGTCTGGAGATGATGCCAGCGGCTGTAATGTGTTGTGCATCCCCAGTGGCCTACAAAGTCCCCTGTCAAAAAGACCCATGGGAGCCTTCTGCAACGTGGCGCATTGTGCATTAGACACTTTACACCTAAAATTGATTATTCTTTTACCTTAGGGAAATGACAGTACAAAAACGACAAATACAATTTTTAAAGGTAAGAAGGAGATATATGATTTTTGTGAAACCTTCTCAAAGACAGTAAGGCCTATAAAGATGATTTCTGTAGAACAATGGTTTCTTAACATTTCATGCCATAATGTGAAATATTTCAGGGGAAAACTTCTGAAAACAATTAAATTGTACTCGGTTTTCTATTATCCGAAGCCTAGCCAAAGTAAGAGACTCATTGATGTTCACATAACAGTACAGTGATAAGATCCAAAAGATCTGTGATACCAATTTCTCCTGCTTCAAACTGAATTTAACATTATCTATTGCTGTATCTCGTCTAGTCCCCCCAAAGACACTCCCATCAAAATGCTATTAAAAGTCAATGCATGACAGATAAATGCAGTCTTCACATGGCCTAATAACTATAATTCACAGCAATGAAGTGAATTCTGTCCAGTTTTTATCACTCTCCGCAATTTATCTGTTTTTTTTCCCTCTAAATTGAATTAAACTCAATGCATCACTCAAAAGGGATTTAAAGCAACCTGCCTGGAATATTCCCTCTTTTTGAGACTACAGCACATGTCTGGAATGCCAAAGCTACAATTAATCCCCATGAAATGGAGTTCCACACTGTTGCCTGGAATTAAGCTACTAACAAGAAGTCAATCAAGAGCATCACCGCGCCCCTCTCACCAGGGACACTGTGTCAATGGCCCTCACTCTTAGGAGATGCTCTGATTGAAAAGTGTGTCTTTTCTGCTTATATTCCTGTGGGGGCTGAGAGAGAAATATGAGTTTTGATTAAGAGGCTTAGCTCTCCAACCACATGTAGATCAATAAAGAAATACCAATGGATGAAAGGCAACTTAATACTGTCTACCAATGCTTTGCAGTTAGGCAAACAGAAAGCCTAATTTCTGTATAATGTGGGCTTTTTCATGTGTCCCTGACTTAAATGTGATAGAATTAATGTTACGATTTTGAAATGTTTACTTACTGTATATGCAGGTACTGTTTAAACCATGAGTCTAAGTTGGAGTCTAAGAGTTGGAGGAGGGACATTACAATCAGCAATGTCCTTTTGTTAGTCTGCATTACAAACCACAAAAAAGTGCTGATCATTTGGGGAACAAATGAAAACGATACTCATTAGGAAAAAATTGCTATGAAATAACTTAAGGTATTTTTCACATTTTCTCATGAGAAAAAAAAAGATACTTAATCTTTTTCATTCAAGGGCAAAAATAAATCATTGTTTTCATATTAATTGTTTTACCTCTGTGGCATGCTACAATTTTACCTGGCTGCATGAAATCACTATACTAAATTGCACATTTTGCACTTCTCAATGAATTGCCCATTGTTTCCATGTTTTAACATAAAATGCCAAATGTTATGTTGGCTAAAATTTATTGGATTACTTTTTGGACTTCGACAGTTTTTCACTCTCCGACCACATCTGTGAAATTACTCAAAATGCACATGCCTAATATATCTAATTTAATTAAAACATGCCTTCCAAGTAGAATATGATTATCTTTTAGCTGAAAATAACAAAGTTACTTAATCATAGGATGAGCAAGACTAAGTAAACACCCACTATCAACATCTCCTTGCAGAGAAGGCTGTAATACGTGACTCAATCACACACAGTGTGGTTATAGCACCCTTGTCTTCACACCTATGTAGGCGTACGTATGAAAGCTATCCAAATTCAAAATAAAGTTGTGCTTTTGTGTTGGCTGCTTCTTTTGTTCTACTGTGAAACACCACATAATGCTACAGTAGTTAATTATAGTTCATACCTCTCTATGGCCAGTTGTGTCTTTGAAGATACATCACTGTTATTGTTCTTATACAGTATTTAGTGAGAATGTACAACCCACATTTACGATTAACATTGGAAAAAATATTTGTGCCCATAATATTTCCTTTCCCATACAACTGAAGCCCATTAAAGATGCTTTGCACAGAGTCTGTAAACGCTGCTTGAACTACCCCATTATTCATTATGGGTCAAAATGGAACACCTAATGATGCCCCCACCTCCTTAATGTGAAAGTAGCTGTGAAATCGCACAGCAAAAATATTTCAAATGTGGCAACTACTGGTGGGTCTTGACGCCATGGAACAAGGACTGGTGCCTGGTGGAGATGACACGTGTACCATATAAATAGAAACTGGCAGCTACATATGTGCAAAATGTCTGCCTGCCCATCATAAGTGTAAGATTGTGTTGGCAGTATGCTAAACTGCGCCTGGGCACATGGTGAGAACAGGCCACCCGCAAGATAATTAAGTGAGTGGGCACAAAGTGTAGGATTGACTGGGCTGAAAATATTTCATTAGCCAGATTGAGTTCTCACATTGTATCCCCTCCCCACACACACACATAGTACACCTGTGGAAAGTGTTTGACTTGGAAAGAAACACAAAGTGGGAAACAGACGAATGGAAGAGAAATAGATAAAGTGAAAGGGTGATTGAATAAGTTGCCAACCTTTCTATCTGCACTGTAAAAGCCATGTTAAAACATTAACATGTATTGGAAGAGCAGCTGTTTAAATGTAGAAATCAAAATTCAAATTTAGGCCTATACTCCTAGTAGTAACTTCAATAAATACATAGCAAGTATGTTAGAGTTTGCTGTATGCCTGATTAGAATCTTAAGGCTTTCAATCTAATTAGTCTGAGCTCTGTTTGATAAAATGTGGATTGAAAAAAGCCCTATTGCCTCTATTTTATTACAGCAATACATTCAACCTTCGAACAAGGGAGGCTTATTGTATGCCAAGTCATTACGGCCACTGTTTCATGTAAAACATTCAAGGACAAGCTCTTTCTTTGACCGAAGAATGTGCATATATGTACATTTGGAAAATGTATGTTGTTTAAAGTTCGGCATTATAAGCACATATTGTTCTGCAGGTTATATAGTACCATCATTACAGTACATTAAACCTGAAAAGGTAGATGTTTCTACATTGTTAATTATTATATATTTTGATTCACTTGACAATATTTACATTAACATTATTGGTAGCAGCAACATCTTGAATAATTATCTTAAGAATTATTTAACAGTTGAATAAGTTACAATATTATACTGTAATAATTATGGTAGTACTTTAACAAAAAACCTTCATTAATTAATTAGCACATAAGTCTGAATCACTGCTCGAAATGTACTCTTAATTTACACAAGAAATATCCACAAGAAATCTGTGGAGTACTGTAGTTAGTTTTTGTTAATTTCTGTCAGTGAGTAATAACATGTAGGCAAGAATCATTTCCAGGGTCGTAACTCATGACAGTCACAATATGTAATGTGGAATTATGTACAGTAGAAAAGTATTTAATTAATTCAAATTATATTTTTACATTTTATAGTAATATGCAACATTTGTTTGTGCATGTGTGTTTCAAGTCCTGAGTGGTTTTATAGTTTGACATAATCCAGGTTTAATCCCTTCATTGGCCCAGGAGTCAATAACAAGCCATTGGAACAACCATTAAACACCTACTCATTACGTATTGCAAATCAATCTGAATAAAACTGTCAGCTGTCTGTTGAAAATGTAAATGTCTGCACTGGCTTTTCTTGTGAATTTTAGGCAGCTGTGATCTAGCATTAAGGCGTGAATCTTACATCTAGGACCTACAAATTCTAACTTCAGGTCATTACAAAGTGAACGTGTCACCAGTTACTATATACTGTATGAATGCAAATTTAGAGGCCAGACAACATACAATAATGTTTTCAGAGGGATTTCAGATAGCACTCTTGTTATCCTCAAATGTACAAACATATTTTATCCTTGATATCCTCAATATGACTCCAGATCTATAAACATCCAGAAAATTACTATGATTAAAAGTTTTTCCCAAATTGATGTGTCAGGTACTTTATGTATATTTGTTCACTACCTAAATATATATTTAAATAAAATATGATTACCACCTAATCTCAGCCTTTTGCGTCCATTAGCACTATGTCACATAAGCAACCGTGCTGAATGTCTAATACATACGCTACTGTATACCCTTGTAAGCTTGACTTACTTCCCACTGTTCTCAGAAGTGAGGAAGTAAATTTTCATTGACTGTAAGCATTGTCTGAATCTGTAATTCCTGTGCCACGCTATAGTGCAGCGCTTTATTTACTAATTTCAGTTGTCACATTTATTGTTGTTACGCAGTTAGCCAGCGCTAACTGCAATCTTTGGGAGAAGATTGACTAAATGTTTTCCCTTGAGAAAAGGTCTTTCCTCTAACAATACATTTGAATAAAACTGATGCTATTGCAGCATCGTTAACCATTTTAGGAAAAGCCATTGTTGTTTTCGAGTCACTTTTACTTTCTAAATCAGGCCTGTAGCTATCAGTACAATGCTGATGGTAACAATTTTTGTCCTGTCAAGATCAACAATGTCAAGCTCTCCAGACTTATTCCTGCGGCAAAGCAAAGTAGTGTTCATGATCAGCAATCGCAAATTAAAGTAATTTGAACAAGAAAGTTCAGAACCAAATGTACAACTCTAGTTGTACATTTGTAGTATCATACAAAATATCCAAAACTGAAAGGTTTATTAAAGTAATCCAGAAGATACATTCCACAGGTAATATCCATAGAGGTGTAATCCACAGCAAAACCAATACCAGAGATTGTTCACACAGTCCACAAACAAACAATGACTGAGCACTAGAAACAGTATCAGCTCATCTTAAAACCTGGTTATTGTATCATATTGGGTAGCTTGTCTGCAAATCCTATGGATCATTTGACTTTATCTGATGATGATTCTCTAGAATGCCAGGAGGCAAAACAGTAACCCCCCTCTGCTGTCCACCTCCAGGAGAAACACCTAATGAGGGGTCCAAGATGTTTCTGCTAGGTACTTCAGACACTGATGCCCTCTCTCCAGACAACAACTTTCAGAACGTAAAACTGTCTGCAATGAAACGAGAGTAAGGTTAGGGTGGTGTAGGAAGACCTTAGTCAAGAAGACATGACTTTAATTAACATAATAAAATAAAAGACAGGGCTTACCAGGAGTGATCTGGGAAAGGGGAGTTGAAAGGGTTCTGGGTTAATCATCTGCACATTTTGAAAAGACCCAAAAAGCTAAGGGAGAACTCTCTTGATGTTGTGTTGACAGGTAAGTCAGCCATACACTATGCCATGGGCAAGGGTGGGGGGCAGGATGGTAGGGAGTGATTGCAGGTAACCTTGGGGCTTCTTGGTTACTGACTTGTTTCCTGTTACTTGACAAGTGGCCTGTTTGGCATGCAGCATATCTGAAAACATCCTGTTTCATATTGCGGCATCAAAAATAATGTCCTGTTTCTTCCAGTGTGACCTACATGTTTGAACACTCCATTTCGTAACCTTGTGTAGAGCACTGGGAAAGAGATTTCCTTCTGGTGGTGGGTTAAACTGATGAGCCGATAAGTTTGTCATCCTCCAAACTAATCTGAGGTCTCATGTATCAATAATTGCACAGCTTTCATACTAAAAGATGGTGTACTCACAAAACTCGAAAAGTGCATACGCACAAAAATATACAGATGTATGAACCATGCGTATGCCAGGTTCAGCGCAACTTCATATATCCCAATAAACGTGTATTTTAGTGTACAGGCACGAGCCATTGACCCTGCCTTACCTCCTCCCAAAAAATACTATGCAACTATGCAATTGATAATAAATGTGCCCATGTCCTCATCTGTTATCCAATATGCAATGGCTTATCCAGCTGCAAAATGTGCAATTGTGGTGGAGGCAAGGATACATTTTATATTTGTAAGTTTGTCCTCTGGTATCAGCAACAAAAGAAAGTGAACGGAGTGGCAAATAACTACAGAAGTCAATCCATCGGGTTCCGAGAACCCGATGGTGGTGATGATGGTGATCTTCTTGCACAGTGAGTAAGACATTAAATCTGTGGGAAGTAAGCAGGGGTACGTACAATGGTGATATAGAAAGGGTGACTATACAGGGCACCCTTTTAGGCCAATATAACAATGGCCAGTCAGTTAACGCTGTAAATCTCATTCTCCGACACCTTAAGACTGCTCTAGTGATTTACAGAGGTCTCTTGGGCTCCTTACTAAGGTCATCATTTTGTAATTCACGGGAGAGGGGAGCGGGGTTCGTGACCCGATGGGGACAGAATCTGTATCATATATTTTATTAAAGTAGATTTTTAATTAATTTGACACAAAAGTGTTTAACAGACATTATTGTGTTCCTTACATAAATATACAGTTGATAGCATTTAACATTTGTTTTTTGTTTTTTCTGATGTTAAACATTAATAATATCCTCATTATGCTACATTTTCTAACTTATTTTGTAATCATCGGATATGTTTTTTCCATTGACAACACCATGTTGCCTTATAGTAACTGGAGGGGACACATTTTATGTAGTTTGGTACTTTTCAGTTTGAAATCTGCACGTTACAGAGCCAGACTTTGTGGTGCGCTCCGCACATTCTCACGACAGCTCGAGACTTTGCGGTGCACTACGCACATTCTCACGTCACGTTAATTTTTATCCATAACACTTTGTTTGTGAAAACCAGCGTACGCAACCTTTCGTGCGTACGTCATGTTGATACATGAGGCCCCTGGACTGGAGCTACCCGTTCACCTCCAGGATCTGTCTGGAAAGGGAGTAATTTTGCATTATTTGAACCTGCATGGAAAAAGACAGTGAACTAGACTATGATATAAAAGAAGGAACCATTGGCGTGATGTGGTTTATAGTGTTTGGATTCCTGGATGAAATCCAGGTTTGTGGCCTTTAAAAAACAAGTTCTGCGCCCCCCTCTAGCCAATGTCACCATTCCTCGAAAGGTTTATGGTTGCCTACATCATAATTCCGTTTGGCTGGAGAAATGTGATGGGAGAAAAATGCACTGGGGTGAGCCTTACTATAGTAAAACTTCCTCCACACCTTTGTAAGAGGCATCAACCTCTAAAATAAATCTAGGCCTGCAGTGAATGCAAATGGAGGCAGAATTTACAGATTTCTTCTGTTCAACAAAGGCTTGCTGCGCTTCAGATGTTCAAGCACCTTCAAAAGAGGTCTCTTGAACAATGTATAGGGGTAGCAAGTAGCAACAGAACTACATTTTCATATTAAGAATGTAAAAGTTGTCAAAGCCCATGAAACACTGTATCTGTTTGATGGTCTTAGTGGCAGTCCACCCAAGTATGGCATTGCCCTTGGTGTTGTCCATGGTAACTTCACCGATAAGTGAAAAAAGATGTTTAGGAAACATGTAATTATCATTTCTGCATTGTCACAGTTATACACAGTTATAGGCTAGTGTTGGACCTTGATCCTGGGGGACCCTGCCCTTAAGATGTCTCAATGCTCCACCAGATTCAAATGAATTTGTCAACATCAGAGCTTGATGACAACCCAGACACTTCGGAACCAATCTCACATTCTGTTCATGGTCTTCCTTGGAACTTGATAATGTTGTGAGAGCACATCACTCACAAGGGTCTAAAAGACAACGGCTTGGCGGCTTGGCCAATGCTCAGCTTTGGGTGATGAATGCTGTCTTCCACTCAGGGCAATAGCTAGAGGACTCTGGGCCCCTGGAAAAAAATGTCCAGGGGCTACTGTACAATGTATGACAACTTCCACACTTCCGGAAAGTTGTCGAGCTTACGAGGGTATATGTATCAGATGTTCAGCACAGAGTTGCTTAGGTGACGTAGTGCTAATGCATGGAAGAAGCTGAGCCTAGTAGGCTACAGACCATAAATACACTTCTGTTTGTTGCCCCAGATATCATCATAACAGGGATAGAATCTTTGGATTATGCTCTACATAGTAGAACCTCAACTTTATGAGGCTCTCGCAGTTAGCACTAGCACCTACAGTACTATTAGCTCTCACTACCTGCTGGCCGTGTACTACGTTGGACACTTGAAAACATTAACGTTGTTGTAATTGGCACTTAATAGGCATAAACAACAAAAGATCAATCAATTGAATTAAATAAAATATTGCACTGCGTTTTATACTTTTATAATCATAACGTAACATATTTGCTATAGCAACGTCACCTTCGTGCATATAGTTTTCATGAAATATCTTATATTCTTGGCTTTATCCACCTTTGCCCTTAGTCAACGAAAACTGGTAAACTATAATAGTATTAAGTGGGTGGATCTTAAGGATGTATGGCACTAGCCAGCAGGGCTAGTATACCAAAATGTCCACTAGCCCAGCTACAATGTTACTAACCCTGTTTGGAACTTTTCTGTTTAGGAATTTACAAAGTAACACTCAGTAAGATGTTATATCTCTGCAGAATAGACTTACATAACAGAATTTTTTTTTAAACTGAAAGGTAAACATGAATCTGTAGGCTAAACTGGCAGTGTAATGGTAGACTATTATGCACACACACAAATATATCCTATACTAGTGATAATGATATGTGTAGGCTCAAGGCCCACTGAAGGCGTCAAGTGACCCCGGTTTTAGAACTATTCTTTTTAGCGGGGCACCACCCACTGGCAGCGTCTGACCCGCCAAGGTAAGAATGCGGTTCTACTTCTTGGGCGGAAAGCCATAAACATGCATTGAATATCTGCAGGTTTCTGAGCTCCTCCGTCAATTTGACTTTAGCCTTTCCAACGTTGCATTCCTTGACGCACCGCCGAACGATAATTTTCTTCATAACTAACGTTGCAAGATTATATCATTCGACAATGGTAGTACAGTCCGATATATTTTTGGAATGCTATACCTCTGCCCATTAGACAGACTTCTTCACTGTCTGTTTTTGAATCCTTTTAACCCACCTTTTCTCCTTGGCTTTCGACACCTGAAGCTTGACATTTGTTTGAGTAAAATTGTTACTGTTTTGTCTGTATGTTTGTGTGTGTGATCAATTTATCTTTTTATTTTATATTTAATTATTACTAATAATTTAATTATATAAGTACCTTGAGTTGCATTAGCCTGGCTCTGCCTGAATAATGCTCTCAGATCAATTTCTTTAGCTGAGATTATAGTCTGGAAACCCGGTATGTGTAAGTGTGATGACGTTAAAGTCAAGCATATTTCAAAATGAGGGGTAGGGCTAGCTGAGGCAATCAAAACAGTTGTAGTTACGTCGATTAGGTTAAAGGTTGTCCAAATTTGATAAATGAACCAGAGGTCTATGCAAAGTAGGAGGTAATGATTGTTCCCTTCCCAATGGAACGTCCAGACCCCATTCACAAAGTGAACTTTTGGTCTGGATATACCAGGCCTAAAATTATGACTATTTGTAACGTTTCATGTATTACTACAATATTGCATTTTTGTCTAACAAAGTGTGGTGGTATATCACATTTAAATCAACTCTTGTGGATGTATAAGGTGTTTTAAAATGCCTCAGTATGAGACTCAGCCAATGAAAACCATAGGCCATAAACTATCCATTTCATCAACGCTGGCTTGACCTTAACTTGATCAGACATCTAAGAACCCTGCTGATCGCAGATGCATTAACCTGCCCTGCAGCAAGTGCTGCTATCTCAGCACTGTCAGTCGGCCTGGGTTCTCTGGGCCAGCAGTGGGGCCGTCACCATGTTAGGAACACCTCACCGACAACCCCATGAGTCACACAGAGTCCTTTTCACTGCTCTGAGGTAGCAGTGACATGGCTGACAGTTTCCAACGAGGACCAGGGAGATTCCTACTGTTTCCATGCTGTGATGAGCATAATGTCACCTCATTTTTTTTAAAGGACATGGCCACTCGGGTGTATTTACTTACAGGGTTGGGTTCTGAATGGGCAACCGTTTTTATAAGCTGATTAAGAACATGTTACTCTTTTTGGACTTGACAGTACATACACACTGACATTCCACGATAATTCAGAAAATGGCACTTTGGTACATTTCCAGGTCACGATAATGTAACTTAGAACATGAGTATTCTAAATCAAGTCTGTTTACAAGCATTTTATAAATAAGATATGGAATTGATTTGATTATTTTTTATTAAGGTTGCATGTATACAGTCTGGATATGTATCTCAAGGTACCATATATATCTTCACAGATGTGTCAATGCAGGGAAATTACAGATACTGTAGATCATAACTAGTTAATTTTAGATATATTTTGTTGTGCATAAATCAGACTGGCACAATGCATTGGTTGTTTACTAGTGCACTGGTATAACAAAAGTGAATCAACCCATAATTAACATTATGAGCCACATTTGTGTTTACTCTCTGTGTAAAGGATGCATCTAATTTTTATGCCAGTTTCCCCTAAAATGTAAACTTGAATTTAAAGTCTCTCTACAGTAATACATGGTGTAAAGGAAAAAACATTTGAATTATAAACCTAGTTTGGTATGAAGACATCAATTGTGCCCTCAATCTGATTACATAAAAGGGGAGGAGGTGTTTGTAAACACCAAAACAATATAGAATATTACATAATATTCAATTACCATGTAAACTGGAGGAAGAACATCATCAAACTGTATACAGACTATATACTGTCAAAGACCAGTGATTGGTAGGAAAATATGTATTTCCATTGGCGTCTGCAAATGTATGGCTAGTGTCCTAGCCGAATATCTTTAAAAAACATGTTTTAATAGTTTTTTAACAAAAACGTACTTCTTTCACAATACTGAAATAATTATTTACATGCATTATGTTTTCCCCAGCTGAATAATAGATTTATTCTTAATATGCCGGATGAGGCTTTGCTATATTGTCACTGACTCAAAATAACATACAGTATCCTACATGTAAATACTCTTTAGCTTTAATGGAGACCACTTTTACACCTCCATACAACATACTAGTTGTACTTCATGATAGTTATAATGACAGTAACAACAAGCTCAAATTGTATGTTGTGCTGTATCTACATCTGTGTGTAGTCATACTGTAAGGTGCTGATGTGTAGTGATATAGTGTTGAAGAAAGAGCACATGAAGTACACATCTGTGATGTTAGGTGAATGTAGGGACCTGCTGTCCCTACAATGTACTCTACTCATGACAAGGTCTTATATCATCAAGACAAATTGCACTTCATTCATAAAGGGTTTCGCTTTCTGAAAAGCTGAGGTGCTGCAATAGGTTGACTTTTAATCAATAGAAGGTTAAGTGAAATATATTTGTGAAAAAAAATCAGTACTTCATAAATTGGAGGGTGTTTTTTATCATCCATTTTAAATGCCATATAACAAGACAAAAATCCAAGGAAAATTGTTTTTATATGCAATGCAGTGTATTACAGTAGGTCATAATAAATGCCACAGTTGGAAGATTACACCATAACCATAGTTGGTTAGTGTGGGTGGTTTTTTAGAGTATACAGTATCTTTCTAGTTTTAAATGCTTCAATATCTTCATGAAATAAGTGCTTTTAGATATTTATTTTTGTAGTGCATTATACAGAATTGTATATATTTGCTGATCCATATAAAATATATTTCACCCAATGGAAATGCCCCTAACCCCACCCTGCAAATGTGTTTTAAAAAAGGAATTTAGCAAAACATCTAGGAAATTGTATTTTGATTACTTTGTTTAATCACACAACTTACCAACACTACGAGTCTGGCTTATATAGGCCAACATCATTTTAACTAACTAATTAACATGATTCAGTGTCTTCCACAAACATCTCTCAGAGGACAAAACAAAAACAAAACTAACTCAGAAAATTACAGTTGGGCAAGGCTGTTTACAATATATGGGTGTGTGCAAGATTTACATCGTAAACTTTGCCTTCCATAAAGAGTCCCCTCTTAAGTCCAAGGTAATGCATGTAATTTAAAGCAATGTCATTTACATTTTCTATTATAGTAGAGTTATAGCAATTTGAAAAGGTTTCTGCCTCCAGCATTGGGTCCTTGCTCATTTTACTGCATATGTCACCTGTAACATTAATTTGAATAATAATGGAATGGTCTTACTTCTATTGTCACCACCCCTCTATTTGCCCATGTTGCTCAGAGGTGGAAAAGGTCTTTATTCCATTTCCTATTGTTTAGAACAGTTCTACAGTACAAGCTTTAAGGAGCTTTGAGGTCTCTCTATAACTAAAATAAAATAAAAATGTCTGTACTGACCACCTCAACTGTGAGGGCTTCAGTTGACTAAAAAGAGTTGAAACTGCTCTAAAGCAGTTGGGGTAGTATTGCGTAATACATAGTAACCGCTCATTGAAGTCTGAAGGCCTTGGGCCTACTACAAAGAGATAGCCATGTCTGTCCTAACATAGACATCCAGCTGCTCTGACTGTGGTCGACTGGCTTAGAAAATAATGTTGCTGGAAAAGATAGATTGAAACACTTCATGAAATCAGTATGAGAGAAATTCATTGACTCTGTAGCAGCTACTGTATTAGCTGAGCCACCAAAGGCTACTGAACAGACATATTTTTATGAATGGAACTACAACTAATGTCGAATACACTGATGCATGCTTGGCGAACACGATACCCTGGCTGTGTTTCAAAATTCAATATTTTTTGCGTTAAGTTGCGTCAAGTTGGTGGGTGCAAACCTACGCCATGCTGTTGGAACTCAAAATGTAAATAAGATTAGCTTGAAGGACATGCCGCCCAGACAAGGAGCCAGTTTTCGGCGTTATCACGATCCCATCCAGGATCGTCTCCAACACATCCCCAAAGGCGTCCAAAGAATGTCTATTCAAAAAACCACACTCCCTCCCTTCTGCCCACACTAGTACACTCAGCGAAGGCTACGCAAATTCATGAACTATTACACAGCACTAATCACAGTCATCAATACATACATACCTGTCATACATACCTGTGATCTTTAACAATCGACTGCATGGACAAACAAAATGTAGCTCCTACAGACCATCTGGTACTGGTATCAGAAATCTTCAATTAATCAACAACCAACTACCTCTCCTGCCACAGAACCCCTTCAGATGAATTGAGCTCTTTTTAATGTTAGATCCTTGGTGAACAAACCCTTTTTTATTAATGACTAGCAGAAAATAACCTGCATGGTATTCTGCTAGTTGGGACATGGTTGCATCACACCAATGGTTTCTCAACACTGATTAAAGCGTCCCCTGCTAACTATAAACATTTCAGTGCATCAAGACAAAACAAACAAGGAGGCGGGATAACTGCTATTCTCTCAACACAGTTGGAGTCCAAGGTTGTCAATCTGGGTGAATACGTCATTTCAATATCTGGCTCTGGAGATTAAGTCAGGACAATCTGTGCTGAACATAAAAGTCTATAGACCACCAAAACATTCACCTCTATTTTTAAAGGAATTCTCAGTTTAGTTATCACTTAGTATTACAAAATACTGTATGTCAGATTACTTCGTCTCCTCGCCGGCATATTAGGCACATGTCGAGCCCCTGACACTCCCTGCCACACCTGCCAGTGATGGCAATCACCACCACCAGTGGTAGTGGTGGCTTTATCATTGGTCATTCTGTCTTTGTCCGTGATTGTTTGAGTATTGTTGTCTACTCGTATCACTGCCATTAAAACAGGACAAGCACTCCGCTCGTCGTTATTTAGAAACCACCTTGTCCTGACTCCTCGTTCTGCGCCTGCACCCACAACGTAATGACATCAGAGCCATGGAGTTGTTGAGTATACTGGACAGCTTTGATTTTGTCCAACATGTGAAATAAGACACTCATCGCCAAGGCAACACTCAACAAAAACAAAAAGTGTTAAACATAAATAATCTCTCAATATCTGATTTACCTATCTCTGACCATCACTGTGTGTTTTTGATACAAACCTTATTGACCAGAGAAAAAAATTAATATTCTAGTTCAAAAAGATTCCTAGAGTTCCGCAATATCCTCAAATCTATTGATTGCTATGACATGGTTAACATTTTGAATGATGGGATGTCATATGCTCTAAATACTGCCGCTCCGCTAAAGACCAAAAGAAGATCAAATGACAAAGTATCCCCATGGTTAAATAAAGCTAATGTTAAGGTCTTGAAAAGATTAATTCGATCAGCAGAAATAAAATGGAGGAGCACTGGGCTTATAGTTTATGCCTATAAAAACACAATCCGACTGTCAAGAGAAGATTATTTCACCAATATCATCTCAGAGAGAGAATGCTGGAAACCCTAGAGTACTGTTCTACACTATTGACCAGCTTCTCAACACAACTTCCGGTTGAATCTTGTACTTTGCCGTATGGCAAAAATAATTAAGTTAAGTATTGAATGCATTCTGCATTTGAAATGCAACGCAGACCAGTGCAACATTCCTAATGCATAGATTTGGACTGCCCCATTGACAATGAATGACTTCCAATGCAATTCAACGCAATGGGCGGAGTTGGTGGGAGCGAGGCATCAGGCTCAGAGCTGGGGTGCAGTTATGATTTAATTTATGTTTTCATTAGAATAACATTTTGAAATATACCTTAAATGTGTGAAAATATAACAATTAGAAATAAAAAAGGACAAAAAACTTCTTTGTAGACACAATGACAAAGTGGAAGTGAATAGAAGATGTGAACTGGTTGTTTCTTAGACTAGCACACACCCTGGACATATGGCAAGGTAAGGAAGCTATAGCTGGTGAATCGAGAGTTTAACTTAAGTTAAATATCCCTTTAAAGAATTTGCAGGGCAGAAACTGACTAACAAACAAAAACATCTGTCCCACTGTAAAATGTTATCAGCAATGCAAATGAATGTAACAGCTTTGTCATGGAGGCAGAAACTGCCACGACAGATCACTTATAAGCGAATCAATCATTCCTCTTTCTACACCTCTGTGGCTGCTGCTCATTAGGTCCACAAATAAAGCTACAGCTGCAAAGTTTTCAACACGTGAAGTTCTCATGTCGAAATTCAGACACACTCCCCTCAACCCCCACCTTTTCTTCGCTGGGGGTTGGGAAGGAGAGGTGGGTTCTTGTGAAGTTGGCACACTTCAAAGCTACTGGATTGACAGAGCCGCAGACTGAAAAGATCCTATTCATCTGCCTGGTGGAATTACGCAGGCATCTCTCTTGAGCACTACATCAGAAACCCACTCTCTTCACTTTAAATATCTGGCCTCTCTGTGACACCCAGCAACACGTTGGGAAAAAAAAAATCTGTGACAAGGAAGCGTAAAAAAATACTTTTGAGTGCAAGGGAGAAAACACAGCAGTGAAACTTCCTACCAAAGTTGTAAACAGAATGACATTGTGAGTGTCGGAGGGCCAAGACTGTCAGCCAGGACACCTTAGTACAATTCTGTTTTCTTTCTCTT
Organism: Forbesichthys papilliferus; assembly: GCA_025399855.1. Taxonomy (NCBI): domain Eukaryota; kingdom Metazoa; phylum Chordata; class Actinopteri; order Percopsiformes; family Amblyopsidae; genus Forbesichthys; species Forbesichthys papilliferus. The sequence goes on from JAODOY010040544.1 coordinate 31,930, forward strand.
GGACAGAAGCATATTGTCCAAGACAAATCCAGGAATATGGTGACAAAGTTTTAGCTTGCAAAATAAATTACAAAAAGTGTGCAAAGCACATGCAGGCAGGGGTCCAGCTCTTCTTAATTTTTTAAATGTCAGCCATACACTGAGAAGAATCCTAAATAGCAAAAATGACATTGAATTAATTAAGGTTCAATGGAAGTACAAGCACATATTTAGGTTACTGCCATTGGGTTCTCTAAACATTTTGATATCAGATCAGTGTAAATTGATCTGATATCAAACCCTAGCAGGAAAGTGTCACAAAAGCTGGAGGCAGCAGTTTGTCTGGCAATTACTCAGTAAGGACATTTGCAACTGGGCCTGTCCTGTTTTGCCCAGTGAGCTAAAGTGCTCTGCAACTCCAAGCTTCCACTGGAAACTTTTGCAGTACTGGAGAGACCACGTGCATGTGGATTTGTAGGGCCCCTTTTCTCACACATGGGGGTTTACTTACCTCCTCACAGTGCCCGGGCATTCCTGGCCAAGTGCTTTTGGTGCATCTTCTGATATCATATCGGACTGTTGCAATTAACATCAAAGTTATGGAATGCTGTCGACCGCGCCATTGGAGTAAAGGTACAGCCTACTGCATCACTGCTAGGCTAATGGTAGCTGTGCACCCATACCAACCTCACATGGGGTCCTCTGTCAAATGTCCTGCCGGGCTGCGAGACATCAATCAATCAATCAATCAATCTTTATTTATATAGCACTTTTCATACAAATTCATGTAACTCAAAGTGCTTCACACTACAATGTCATTAAAAACAATACAAAATGAATAAAAACAATACCAGGGACCCCAGACCCGCTCCCCAGCCATCTCAATCTCAGTCATAGCATGTGCTCGTTCTCCATGCGGCTCCTCACAATGGTACCCTCTGGGTGCTGGAGATGGAGGACAAGTTCTTCGTCATCGGAGGCAAGCCAGGACCCTGTGTCAGTGGACCATCTAAGGTTCGCCCACTTGGATATGGATGCTCACTGTTTGTTGCACAACCCCCCACAGTGGGGTTGTCACTGAACCCCCTGTGCCTGAGGCCCCAACATCGGCCCCGAATGATGCCCGCCTCAACAAGTGACTTTGTCTTACTTACTGTCTTTGTGAATTCTGTGGGGGAGGGGGGGGGGGGGGGTTACCAGTTTACATAATTCCCAGGCAGCCTGTACCGCGACAGTTGTGTTATCTTGTTGACAAGTGTGTTGTATCTTTGATTTGATGACGGAGTGTTTTGGTGACGTGTGATGTGTAGAGAGAGTAACGACGGTAGCCTACTATATAATACACATATGGTTGGAGTAGCCTATTGAAAAATATTCCCTTGTTTGAGCAGATAAACTACCTCTCTCTCTCTCTCTCGTGTCTTTTTTGGCTACCTCTTTTATTTGTTGCTTCTAATGATGCTTTTACTCTATTACTTCATGTCCAACTTTCTTGAAATTGTAAGTAGGCTGCTTAGCAAATAGATTTGCTAAGGTTTAGGCATCCTCTCTCTCTATATGCTATATATATATATACATATATACAGCATAATGTTTAGGCATCTTCTCAAATGGTGTCACATCATTTTGTTCAATTTTGTTCACAAACTATATCGGATAATAGTTTAGCGCATGTATTATTCATTACCTAATAGTCACATAGTTATTAATAACATTTTAGTAAGAGTTAATTAGCAATTCTTGACACAATTCTAGAAATGTGCCAGCAGAATTCTGGGATATGGTTAATGACACGTGTATATATATATGCACACATGTGAATATATGTATATATAGACTATAAATGCTAAATTGCTGTTAATAACAGGGCTTTAATTTAAAATGTTATTGTGGGAAGATGGTCCAATCAATGCAATCACATTACATGTACAGTATCAAGAGATTAGTGTGTAACCAAACACAACATTCACTTTGTGCCTAGGTGCTGGTCATGCTTGACCAGTGACATTGAAGTCAAGCTTCAATGTCACTGGTCACTGATTGGTCCGCCATCCAGAGTGGCTGAGTGAACACTAAAGCGAACAGGGTTTCCAGACTGTAATCTAATCTATACTTTATTTGATAGCAATATTTGGGCAGTGCCAGGCTACATTACTGTAGATTCACCCCTGCCACAAATGTACCAGGTGCAAGTGGGTGGTTAGCATTGTCCTTGGTGTCCAGAAACACTCATGGAATAGGCACCTTTGTGTCCTTAAAGTGCTGTCCAAAGGTTGTGCCTTTACAAATGCATTCACGTGGCTAATTTTAAATGCAGTAACGTATATGCTTTACCTAAGGACTAAAATCAGGACTACTGTATATACAATCTTTGCAATCGTTGCATCTTACCTACAGTACCTTATATCAAATTAGGCAAGTCATGAAAAAGACTGTTGTGATAATTACTGTGGTAGAGGTATGGATGAGCCTTTGTTTTTGACAGTAAGATCAATTTTGATACTATTCTGATAACAAGGGGCAAACGTTTGTACTATTATGCAGCAGATCTGAGCTATAATTGTAGCACACAGATCCCAGGTGCCAATGTCTCTGCATTCCCAGTTGGCTGAGTCAAGGCTTGCTCTCTCTGGGAACACCGTGAACCCAACATGGACTCAGCCTTGACCTCCCTCACAGAGGCTGCTTGTGAGCGCTGCCTTGCTCCTGTTATGACATCCATCATGGCTGTCATGTTTTTATCCCTAATAATATTCCAAACAAAGCCTGGGACCAAGCTACTGTAGGTAGGAATACTCTAATACAGCAATTGTCATCATAAAGTGATTTACATAATAATTGAAGGAGTTCATGAATTTTATACGTATTTCTTAAGTATAATGCAGAAGCAAGTAAAAAAGTCCTCTATCATCTCAATTAGTTTGGCTTTGAGTTTCTGTATCAGAATCTGCTCCCAATTATTACCATGTGGCTCAAGTTACAAATCTAATGTAAAGAGCATCCCTTAACCATTGTCTAATGACAAGTACACCCCTTTGATGACAATTAAATTCAGTAAAGTTGGAAAAAAAGAAAAACTTTTGCACAACAAGATCTAAGATTAAGACCAGCCATCTAAGATGCAATCAATATGTTGTGACGAATGTTAGCTTTGTAGTATAAGCTGGGATCTCTGCTGCAATTACAACAGCATGATTACAAGACTAATTGGACATAACAGAGTAATTGCGAGTTAAAAGAGAGCTTCAGTGGTATCAAAAGACATCCAATAACCAGACTGAGCTGGCCCTGTCCTCAACAGCTTGATAGGGGTGATATTGATGCAATAGGGTATGTGTAGACGGTTCCCCAAGAGCCCTTGGCGACCAGAGGCACTCTCACCCCTCTGTAAAGACGCACGGCAGCTGTTCTGGAAACAGACGAATGGTGAGGCAGGGAAACCTTTACCTCCGGCCTCATCCATCTTCGCTGACAGCCCTCGATCATTATTCATATTAATAAAATGTTCCCATCAATATTGCAGGCTGGGGGATATTCCCTAGTGAGCTTGTTCCGTGTCTGTGTGTCTTTGTGGTTATACATATGCTGTATCCCATCTAACTCCAACAACATACCATGATATGTATCATGTCTCCTTGGCCTGCAGTGACCCCTTTACTGGACACATGTATGGACTCCATTTACTATTTTGTTACTAGTTTGTAGTCAATATATGGCATCAGTTATTTAATGAAAAATAATTTGTTATTGGATAAAAGATTACAAAAAAAAATGTCATCTACTGCAATGAATAACAGCAAACTAAAAGTTAGCATGCCTCACAAGTATATTATTTAAAAAAAAGGTTCATATATTTCTAAATGAACATGGAAAGTTACTGAATTCACTTTTAATACTGTACATGCTCCAAGAGCGATTGTGTGTCAGTATAGCTTACATTTGAGTTTGCAATTAGACCCACAAGATTGAGGTAAAATCAGGCAAAAGTGTTCTACATAACATTTAGCCCAGAGGAAACCCTGCACATGTGTCTCAGCAGGTCAAAATGCTAAATTGTGTCTAACACATTCATTTTGTACAGCTACAGCCCTACCCAAGATTATATAAGCATTAGTTTTAAAGGTTTCTGGTGTGTATTCTTACTGTGGATGAAGAAGGAAACAAGACAAAAGGCAATGATTTAACTCTTGAGCAGAACTTCTAAGAGTCAAGCGTTCTTCAGATGTAACCTCCTTTGCCCGGATGAAAGGCGTAGTCATAACGGGCCATATCTCCTGCTTAGAAGCCTCTATGTAGCAGGTCTGTATCTTAGGAGGAGATTACAATAGATTTACTGCTGATCTCACAACCCCTTTTTCTGTGCTTCGGGGGGAGGTTGCTGTCAATTGTCACCAACTTTCTACGTAACCGGTATTGGAAACAGTGGCTAATATAAGACTGAATGTTTGGCTAAGCGGAAGGCCTTCTTTCTTGGTAATCAGCAGGAGCTGAGTAGCCTAATATCCACAGAGAGCTATTTGCCATTTGCAAAACAACATAGATAGTCTCTGATGCGGAAGCAATTCCATTAGCTCTATCATACTCCAAACACAGTTGTGTAAAATCTGGGTTGCTTCATAATAATGGGGGGGTGGGCACACATTGCAGTCACAAGGAGGAGATCACACTGGGGAGTCATTCAAATCCGGCTATGTTGTGCTGATATATTTATTTATATATAAACAAAATATTTTTTATTTTTTATACTGTGTCTCATCTCCACAATGCAATCTAGGTCACTCTTGCAAGGATTTGTACATGCCACATAGAAGGCAGGAAGGCTTGCCAATGAATAATTAATACAAGCAGCGAGTTGGGTGAAGTAATCCGATGTTTGTGCACAAAATCAACGGGATGAGCAACACCTAAGTCTGCTTGCAGCAAGCCTCAAAGGGCATGTATCAGGGGACCCAGCCAGGTTTTGAAGCGATTAGTCATGCGTATTACTATAGACAATAGGAATCTCCCGCAAGGTTGCATGGCAAAGGGTTACTGTATGGTTATGGAGCAAAAACGAATAAGGCAAGTTTCATCATTAACATTCACAATGTTCAGGTGTTTGCTTACATGGCATGTTTTGCCAACTGGGGTATACAATATTATTATCATGTTTCAGGATGGAGCCATTCTATGTTCTCATGATATAGGAACATATTAAGTACAAGGCTGCATTCTCATGAGGCTGCAAATGTGCAAGTCTGCAATGATGATTATAGGTCTGCACTGACCAGATCTCCAGTGTAGATACAAGAGGTTTGCTAAGATAACTAGGCAACAAATGTTGCTTGAGTAAATTATTCATACACAACATTTTGCAAATATTGAGACACAAAAAGAGCTAACTCCAACACAATGTCCTTTACATTTACCTAATGAAATACACATTTTATATACACAATAAGATACGATCTCACTCATTTTAGCAACCAAAAAAGGCCCATATATTATTTCTTTCTCAATCAAATTTGTCAGTAAATACTTCAGATTTGTGGAGAAAACCACATCTAGACAAATTATATTTTGTAAAACGTCACATGAAAATGTTCAGTAGTTTGAATAATTATCAAATTATTATTATTAAATGAATTATCACCAAAAACAAGCAGCTACATATTTGTTATTAAATAAGTTAGATTGCAGCTTTGAAATATGCACATTTTCACTGAATATTGGAGGAATTTGTGACCATTGTGATGCTTTCATTTATTAGTTAGAAGCGTCTTTGATATACTCAGACCGTTTCCCACAACAATCCTTGTAGCACTTTCTAATTAGTTTGTTTAATTGACTCTGACAACACAACTTGGTGTTTGATAGTGTCTAATGTGTTTCAAATAAATGGCTGATTTAGTGTTTTAAAAACTGCTTTAAATATATTATATATAGGATTACATAATGTAATATGCATAATAACCAAATTATGTATATGTACAGGACAAATATATACAGTGCAAAAACACATTGTTTCAATTGTTTGAGGTTAAAAGGTAAAGTCAGCTATTGCAAGCTCAATGGAAGATAATACACTTTTTGTCAAATTAAACAAATATCTACTCACATTTCGCTATCTTACTGTTGTCTGTGAATGTTGAAAATATAATCTGATACTTATACACAGCCCTGTAAATATTAACATAAACAAAATGGTGAACAAATCTTTGTGTGGAGGTGCAGCGGAGGACCGCGGAGAAATACTGTTTTTACTGTTTTAGCTCAAAGTTAGCAAGAATCACTAACCCTGCCTTTTAAAAGAGACAAATGCACCCATTGTTAGCTTTTAGCTAGCTTTACCCTGACAAACATCCCTATTGCAGAATATAATATTTAATTCTTACTGAAGCAGATAATAAAGAGCATTTTTATATTGATGTTGATGACATGCATGCAAGAAAATTAAATATGTAGAAGCTTATTCTAATGCATTGTTGAGATAATTAAATAATGATTTATCTAATGGCAATGCACAAAAGCTATTTTATTTGCAGGTCTGATTATTTTATAATCAGATGGGTCAGACAATTGCAAAACTAAGGCACATAATTGTTGAGTTTCTGTGATTACTTTCCACCTACAGTACTGCAGGCATTGGGAAACTGTCACGCTCAGTTGGTTATAAAGCATCCTGAACCCATCCTGAATACATACAACCCAGCTTACTGTTTATGTTTTAAACCACTCAAGTGCACATTGATAGGGGATGAGCAGAGAATGGCTTCAGCTATGAAGCGGTGTAGGGAATGCATGGCAACAATAAACCAACAACTACAACAACACCAGTCTAAGCGTTACAGCATTTCCATATATGTAACTGACAATTCTTTTTATGAACATTATACAATGGTAAAGCAATTAATCACTTCTTATTTATGTCACGGAGAACATCCGTCCCCCTAGGGGAATCAAACCCCGATCTTCCACACAGAGAGCGGATGCTCCTACAAGGCAGGCTAAAAACCCATGGGCCCTGGCCTGCGTTGCCAGAGCGTCCTATAAGGTGTGTGAGAGTGAGGATTAACACCGCACAGCTACCTATGGGCCACCGTTACATTTACATAATTTCTATGTATAAACTAATTGTCTGTTGAAGAAAATTTGTATTGTTTTGTTGCTAAATTCAGCAAGCATTTAGAATTTTTCAGCTTTTGAGTTGTATCTTCTTTTAAGATGTCCGAACCGCAAATCTTCCAGGTCTTGGGAAAAGCTATACTTTTTTATTAACCAGAAATGTAGTGTTGAGTTGCGATGGGAAAAATAAAAGTAGGTCACATGTGATTTAGATCATGACAAATCATGACATGTTGATATGAGCAAAAGGATAAATTCAGTCAAATGCATTTTATATTTATTTAAATAGATTCTGTCATTTGGAAAAAGACCAATTTTCCTTTTTAGTGTTCATTGCTATTGCTAGTATAACGCTGTGAAGAAAGGAAGCATGTGCAGCTCATTCAAATCATGAAATAATTTGCTTTCAACGATCAGCTGTGCTACACTATTTCTCTTTCTGGTGTGTTTTTCTAAATAATTTGATTTATTTACTGTTGCAAAAAAATCCCAAAGTTGTCTGTTTCTGTGAGCTAAAGGCAAGTAGTCAAAACTTTGGGTTCATATGGGGTAAGTAGAAACAGTACATACATATCTGTACCAAACAATCTTTTGTGATTCATTTCAAATAATTTGTTTGCTCTTTTTGGCCCAGCATAACAACCTGATGTTATGAAAGGAATGGGATGCATATGCCAATATTACTGCATACAACACTGTTGGATGTCTCTGATGTAGCCACTCAACTGTTGCATGCTGTGGTATGCTTGCATCTAATGCAGGCTTTCATGCTGTTTCACTAACCCACCGATTTGATTGACGATGAAGACCGATTTCAACAGCTTCCTCAGAATTACCGTATTCACTATGAAAGACGAAAGGAAGACTTTCTTCTTGGGATATATTGATAAAAAAATCAACATCATTTAGCATAATGCTGATCTACATGTCAGTCAAAGGGAGATATATAACCTTAGAGCCTGCAATTGCTTAGTTGTGTGCAGACATGAAGATGCATGTACTTTTAAACACGGGCACAAACATAAGCACTGCTCAACAGATGTGACCAGTATTTGCTGCATTGTTGTGTGTTGCATGCGTTGGTGACCTCAGCAAGCATATTTGATTTTCCAAGGCAATCTAAAGTGCTGATGGAAAGTTTAAAAAAACACATCAACAATGGATTGTTTTGTTTATTTTGGTCCAGCACAGTATATTCTACACAAGATGTTACTGAAAGATCCCATGCCCTGTTTTCAGATTTATGCTTTTGAAAATATTTTTTTATTGATTTAAGATCTGGCCCTTTTAAGATCTGGCCCATGAACTCCCATGAAGTGTCCCGCAAACCTCAAACCTGGCAAAAACTAAAGAAATCCTTCACACTAGGGTTGTGATGTGCTCATGTGACACAGCTTTGCTTCATTTAAATACAGGGCTCCTAACTGCTGGCCTATATTTTGAGTATACGCTTTCTATAGGCACAAGTTAAGACAGCATCTGAATGCTAATGTGGTTTGAGTTCTGTGCGGACAGCAAGTAATTCATTTTTACATTTTATCTCGCTAATGAAGCGATAGAATTCAGTGCCATAGCAGTCCTCTTGAAAAGCTAAGGGTCACGATTAACAACAAAGACAACGACTTTACGGGGCCCAAGAGATAAATAGGAGCAGCATAGAAAAACATTCTTGTTAGAACATATGTTGAGCTGCTCCCTCAGTGTAAAGGTCATTGTGAGACAGAGTAATGACTCTAGTGAGTTTGTTGCTTTGCGAATTCATTCAGGGGACCATTTATTTGCCACTGATGAGCAGGGGGGAAACTCTGTTGTTATTTATGATCGTGAAATGTTGTACTCTTTCTCTGCGAGAGAGAAAAGCGGAGTTATGAATTACACAGTTATGACTTTCCAGGGTCTAATCAAGAACTCATGCTGAAGTACATTTGAGAAGGATATTGAATAGCTGGAGACAATTTGAGAGCATGGCAAAATGTGTGACAAGCTAGACATTTACATGTTAGCATTGATATTTACTTTCAGTTCAGCCACCACCATTTCTCATATGTTCATATTCTCCATAGATATTTTGATTATGTTCCACTATTTGCTTTAATGTATTTTTAAATGTCAAAATAGAATCCACATTTTATTGTCCTTTCCTTTTATATTCCCATTTCAGCAGTTTACTCATGTTCTGTTACACAACGAAGGGGTGTCATGAAATTGTAGTATTTGACAAAACAATGACTCATTTGAGAGGGAGAGTCCTTCTTGGCAATGGTTGAACAACACTTTGTCATCGTTCAAGGTTAAATGTCAAAGCTGTTAAGTTAGTTTATTTTCCTAAGTATATGTCACCAAGAATCCACCAGACTGCAAGCAAACAAGACGTCCTATAAATTAATATCAACAGGATAACTACATTAAATAAATAAATACATCTTTGTGTACAGTATCTTGGTTCTTCAAGGTCATTGTTAATAAAACGATTGGATTCCGTTATATGTTTTATAAAAGTAAAATCAAGATGCTGGAACATACGTATGCATATGCTGTAAATATGAGTGCATCTTAGTGTAGCACATAATGAATATATTGCATACATAAACATACATACAGTTAGCATACTTCCATGTGGAAGTCTTTAGCTGTAGTAAAAACATATCATGTAGAACATACATAATATATGTGCAGCAGTCACATGATTCAGGCAGCGTGATGACGTCCCTGGTGGTAAGATGGAGCCGGGTGGATTTAATCAGGACGCCAACGAGGCAGCTACGGCCCTCCTGAGACGAAAGGCCTGTGACCCATGAATCATGCGCTCCGGGGCTTCCAACATGACCCTGCCCGGCCCAAACAAGACACCTCTACACCTCACGCCCCCTCAGGCTGCTCTCGAGAGGGCCGCCATGGCGGTTTTGATGGGTCCTCGTTCTCCCCAGCCAAAAACAAACAGAAAACAACAAGGTTCTGCGGCTGGATAAAGCAGAGTAGCCAGTGTAATTTATAATGACCCCCCCCCACACACACACACACACACACACACTCTGGCTTGGTGACTTGACATTGACATGTACTTCAAAACCACAACAAAGGGCCCGCGTCTTCAACCCTCCACTGACACTAGTGATTTGTCCAGACGGGGGTTCCGTAGGCGTGGGCACTGACAACAATGTTGCCCACCTCCACTTCCAAGAAACTTGACAATCCCTGTTATTGCTTTGTGTCTCTTTGCAATGCAAAGCAGGTCTTGCTCTCGTGACGTTTCAACTCAAGACCAGATGCACTCCATACGCACACACACACACACACATGCATGCACGTACGTACACACTCACACCCACGCACACACACACAGCTGGAGAAATAAAAATAACTCTCTATGTTAATATGAGCTAAAGGATATATTCAGTAAAATGCATTTTATATTTATTTAAATTGATTTTGTCATTTGGAAGAAAACCAATTTTCCTTTTTAGTGTTCATTGCTATTGCTAGTATAACGCTGTGAAGAAAGAGTGTGTGCAGCTCATTTGACCCCAGTTTATCTTAAAGGGCTAGTGTAAGTTGTGTGTTTGAATCCCAGCACATTGCTGTACAACTCTGCTTCAACTTAAATTAAAGGAGATGATTTTAACTCTAACGCGCACAAACACACAATCACTAACTTAAGGTGCATGTTAACATTTGAAATACTTACAATCGCCCATTCACACATCTTACAAACTACCCCTATAAGCCACAAGATTTCGACACTACATGTCAAAAGTTCACACACTCCAGTAAGCCTACATTTACGTCAAATAAATGATCTGATAATTAGCAATAGCCTCTGTGATGATTAATCCTGTGGCCTGGATTCATAATATTGTTTTTGATGTGGGATTAGAAGGATTTTGTAATCACACAACACACCACCTATTCTCCATATATAGTCACCCTTCAAGGACACATGTTCACATGTAAACCTCTCATAGCCAGAAAGGGTATATTACAGTGTGGACTGACAAGCTGCCATGAGTTCTATAGGCTCCAGCAATGACCTCAGATTTCCACTGCTTCACCAGCAAAGTCAAATAAACTGCTTCACGCCAACATCTTGGAGACATTGAAATGACAGAAGTACATCTCCTGACTTGGTGAGCAACACCTCAGAAAGTCAAACAAGACTTAGGATCATGGGAGTCTGTCTGCTTAACCTGCTAACTTGAACCCGTCTAGCAATGGGGAGGGGTGATTTACACAGTGCCAGATCTAAGGAGTTCCCGACTACGTGATTTACAGAGTGCGAAAGGGTTTTCTGAAGCAGACTTAGAGCTATTTAGGTTTACCGCAGGCTTTGCTCCATTTCCTATGAGCACTGCAGGAGTTTCCAGGAGGTCACAATTCAACCCCTATTGCTGACAATACTTCATGGCCTCTTGATTATTTATGTTCACAATGCCTTGTGCCCCATCCAAGTTCTTTCTCAGCCGTCTGTATGTATGTAAACTGCCCCTAAATGGAACAACTGAAGTGCTTTAAGATTTGTTTCTGCACCCAACAATATCCCCCTGACACAGAGAGCGAGGGCAGGGGAACAATATTTCAAACATCCATTATTCATGCTCTGTTTGACTTTTAACGAGGTGCTAAAAATCCTGACATGTCACCCACTCAACACTTGATACCATGGCATAAATTCTTAATACTGTTTTTATGAACTGCACCGGTCCTCTGTGTTTATCTATAATAACATCTCCAAATGTAACTTAGTGACACAATGCTGTCGTCGCAGAGCTCATATGGCATGAATAAAAGACAACTCCCTTACTGTTCTTGCCTTGACCGTGCAACACATCAACGTCTACACTTTTCACCAACTGGTCTATCTGCAGTGAGATATGTACTGAGCAATACGAATCAACTTATTTTACTCTGTATTACCACACACTATTGTGAATGTATGTCAATCTCAGTGTTCCTTTGATATATACTGTATACAGTAT
>JAODOY010040545.1:0-20307 GCA_025399855.1 Forbesichthys papilliferus
GAGAGAGAGAAATATATAAATATAGAGAAAAATATAAAAATAAATAAATACATTTTTAGGTTTGATCCAAATTAGGGACACATGGTGGAAACCAAGCCGAACTTGATGCACCAAGTTCGACTTGGCTTCCGCCGAAGCCTTGGTGAAGACCTAGGCGGGACCACGTGGCATTTTGGCTGACACGTGGTGCGCCAATGTCGGCTTGGGTTCCAGCCATTACGGCAGAATGTAGCCATTATGGACGGATGTCGCGAATTAGCGACAAACAGATATCGTCAAATGACTTAACTAAATATTACTCACTTTAGGTTTATTCCAAAAGTGTTAGCTGTAGAAGCAAACAATTAGCTTGTGCATGTGTTTTTATCTCAGCACAACTTAATCACATTACAGTTACACAGGCCCAAATTTCACATGGAAACAAACTGCGCCCCCCTTAACCAGCAGGGGTCTCACTTTCCCAGGTCTCATTCTCACCTCAGCATCTCACGCTCAGAACAGACTGAGTGACGCTCTGTGATAGTTCGATATATCGAGCCTTTGATTAAACTGACTCTTTTTCTGTGACCCCCCTTCCCCTCCCAATGCTGCCGCGCCCTGTAGCCTACCTGGTGGGCATGGTGGTGACGTTTGCTGTGATGCTGTTGTCAGGCATGGGCCAGCCGGCCTTGCTCTACCTGGTGCCCTGCACCGTGATAACCTCTGCCCTGGTGGCTGGCTGCAGGGGAGAGATGAGGCACTTCTGGTCAGGCACCACTTATGAGGTGAGAGAGGGATGGCAGGAAAAACCACCCAGGCTAGCTGGTTGTTGTTGTTGGGTCGGTCGTCGTCACCCCAGCAGATGACCCCCACACCCCCACACCCCCAGGTTTGATCTGTGTGGTTTCCAATGTTACCTCGCTTGCTGCACAAGCTAGATACAGGGTTCCCACGATGCACCTTTCCCCAGAAGCGGGTTTAGCCACGCCCGTGGGAGGGTCTGTCGGACAGCTGACCCACGTGGCTCTGAGCTGACCATAACACCAGAGGTGACCTGCACTGTGTCATTAACAATAACGGGAGAAAATCGGAGAACGGCAAAATATAGCTACCTGGCCGTTTCAGTTTCTCATTTAAATATAGTACTATTTAATTGAAAAAGAAATAAAACCGTTTCCCACGGCGAACACAGTGATTCTTGTGTATCCGACAGTGTAGTGCTTAGTAACTTATTTTGCCCTCCTGATTAGTCAGATTGCCTGTCAATCATTTTCTGGTGAAATGTCCATTTCTGGAATATCATGGAATATTTTTTAATCTATTCCAGGCATTGAAACTATTGGTATTGGAATGTTTACATTAGTTGCACCTACTGGAAATAACGGCACATACATTCTTAGTTTGTTTATTGTTGCGGTGTTGGCCACTTTTTACATTCACTGTAGATCATGGAAATTCAAAATAAGATTTAAGGGAAAGGTCAGGGAATTTCTAATTGTATTTAGAGTGGGAACCCTGCAGTTTATGTATGAGAGGTTTTCTTTTGGACATTATTAATTAAATGCTATAAAATTATTTGTAAAATTATATAAAATATTAAATTAAATATATAAACATGCAGTAGTGAATTTCATGTTGGTGTGCAAGTGAAGTGAAATTCGGTTATGTCAGTGAACTTCTACTAAAATGTGTTCGTCCATAGCCGCTTAAAGCACTGTGCTGCTCTCTTAACTGACAACGCTGCATGTTCCTCAGCAAGTGCATTAGATTATACAGCCATTCAGTTTGTATTAGCTTTTTCTGTGATGTTGCGCGTAGATTTAGCCTAACGCTAGGCTCACAATGTTACACCCACTAATAGACCATTTCTAGTGTGTCATATAGTCCAGTGTGTGTTATGGCTGTGTAAGTGTCTACTATATCTGTGCACATGCCATAAATTGCCACCACTCAAAATACATAACCGTTGCTGTTTTTGGACATTTTAAGTTTACGAAAGATGCCTATAGGGCCACCATAGTGGCATAACAGGCTATAAAGAATGTCAGAAATAAGACCTTCCTTTCATGTCTCTACAAAGGAATGCCTCACAATAATTTGAAAAGAGGTCAGAGCTTTTTTTTTTCTTTTTTTTTTGGCCTAATGGTGGGCAAAGCATCTTTTTATGCCAGCGGCCACTTACAGTACATGCATTTAAAACACATAGCATGTTGTGGAAATTAATTATTAAATATACTGGAACAAGATAAGTTTGTTTTTGTAGTTTTATTTCTTAAGAAAGGAACACTATCTTAAAACCAAACAATACAGGATAGCATTGCCTGTGTGAAGAGATTTAACTGAAAACTGGGGCTGTCTCTTTTTATAAGTTGAAAATGACCAGTCCCGGAACGAGTCTAAGCCAGACCAAAATGTATATGTCTATTTCCAGAGTTGCCCCTCAAATAACGTATGCTTGAGGTCCACATAACGATGTAGCATCTGGTGTTAGCCACTGTACGTGGGTGATGAATAGGTATGTGCATGTGTTCATGAGAGGGACATATGTTGACTAAGCTTCATCTCCACCAGGTGCTGGACTCGTCCAGGGAGCCTTTGCTACCAGGTGTGCTTTCCACTAACCCAGACCCCACCCCCACCCCACCACACCCCACCACACCCCATGTCGCCTCTTGTGCCATGCTGCAGTGTTTATTAATGCACAGCCTTTGTCTTCGCCAGCCTCTTTCATGGTCTTTCTCTCATTTTTAACCCACTTTCCAGGTTCAAGAGCATAACTGAACACCACTTAGATTAGAAGCTACAGGTTGGTGGGGTGGTAGTAGTCGTAATGATCATACTGCAATTTCTCATGTATGATGCATTTTTTAAATGCATATTTAACCAAATTTGGAGGCAATCAGGAGAGTAACAGGTGAACAATGGCTGAAATGTGCTCATAAAATGAGTTTAAATGATATAACCACTAGGTGTCGTAAGATCACTTATATGTGATTTGGTCTCCGTGTTTCTCGTAGGTTTTGATTGTTTTTTTATAACCGCATTTCAATGGACAGTTAGAAGTCAGAGCGCTATGGCCCTGGAATTCCCCGAACACCATATTAATCTCTTTATTTATTGTTTTATGCTCTTCTTTTTTGTCATTATCTCCTGCTACATCCGCTTGTCTGTTTATGCAAACATCCAGAAACGTGTGTAACTGTATCTCTGTTCATACACCATGTCTGCATGCCTTTGCTGAATGTTTGGTCGCTATGGAACGCTTTTGTGTTGCTTGGTACACTGATAATGCCACTGGGTATTATACGTTTGAATTTATGTCAGCAATTATTTCTCTCTCTCTTTTAAAAAGTGATATTTTACATATTTGTTCTCTCTTTCTTTTTTGTGCCTCAGAGAGAAGAACTAAGGGCTCCGTAGGAAGAGAAGTACGCTAAGTGCTGCAAAACAGGAAATCCACAGCTTGAGTTTTATTTTATTTTTACAAAAATATTTAATATGAATATTTTGCAAAGCAAGGGATATTACTTAATTGAGCATTTATTTTAGAACAGAAGTTATGCTTTGTTCAAGAGAATCAGAGTATGGTGTTTTGATAGATGTAATAAATACTGTTTAGGGAAAACATTTATTTTGTAAACTTGTTTGTGCCTGATATGCAGGATGTTAAACCTAATTGACTTCAAGTTAAGGAAATAATGTAAATGTTGGCTATTGAAATATGATTTTGAAAGCACTTTATCA
This sequence comes from Forbesichthys papilliferus, assembly GCA_025399855.1. NCBI lineage: Eukaryota > Metazoa > Chordata > Actinopteri > Percopsiformes > Amblyopsidae > Forbesichthys > Forbesichthys papilliferus. Next base: position 3,724 of record JAODOY010040545.1, read on the forward strand.
TACTTCATAGTAATTACATATGAGGTCAGGGCTTTGGGTAATGACAACCTATAACCACAATATAATAATTTTTTTTATAACTGTTTAGGGGTTCAATGTAACCAATTTTTATAATTGATTTACTTTTGTTTTCCATATAAAAATAAAAATATAAGTTTTCTGTCTGTCTGTATATTTCGTCCATTTAAAAAATGTGTGGGAGACAACAGGTAATTAATAAAATAGTAAAGACAATATAATTAACCATTTAGCCAGATGTAGCATATATAGTGTAGAGTTCAATGCAGTAGACCTAACGGTGAAACACTGGCACTTTGAGAACACTGTTACTTCTAACCTAGGGAAGGCCATACATTAGATGTAACCCTACTGTACACATTTTACATTTTCACCTGAGCTACTACGTATTCCCTATCAACGTGTGACCTAAAATAGGCTTAGATGAGGAAGTCATCACTTGGCTGGACTCAGCACACTACTCAAAGGTGTGGGAATAAACACTGGGTCAATCGGACGACAAACGGATATATCAGATTGCTGGATAATAAGGGTTGCATTTATTACAAAGTAATTGGAGGAACACGTGTTGCATAGCTCCGCCTCTCAGTCATGTGACCGTCTGCTGGCTGACTCAGCTGGAACCGTCATGCAGCGTCAGTCTAGAGTCGCACAATTATGAAAAAGCAACCTTTCGTTGGAGCTGCAGCCGAGGCAGATTTCTCCAACGTCAATCGGGCTTTCCTTCCAAGGCAAAACGAGAACACCGCCAATAGATGGATAAAAGCCACGACACACCGCTTCCTGAGTCTCAACGGTGAAGAGAATGGTAAGTCATTGCCGCAGAATAATATTCAGTGGTTTAATTTCTTGGAAATTTGCTCCACTTGATGTTGAGGACCGTCGTGACGAACGCTTGGGTTTTGAGTGGCAGGTCTCCACGAGCATGCATCATGCCTTTCAATACGATCTATGACTTCTGTGACATTTGATTACAATATGTTTAATGACACATAAACAATAACACGTTAAGTGCATACCTCGACACAGTGCTTTGCATGGAAGTCCAAAACGTTCACACTGGTAAGGTGGTGTAAGGGCTAGCAGGCTAACCTGTGCTAGCTGCCTTCCTAGCTCAGGGTATGCACTAAAGGCTAACTAGCTACGAATGTACTATAGTATGACTGTAATAAATGACTCGTTGCTTACACTAGCAGCAAGATAACCAAGCGTAGCTGATTAGCAAGGTACCGGGTAGCCTTACGGTAAATGTCATCTATCGTCTGTCACTGTCATCGCATTGCATGGTGGAGTTGAGGAGGTCACTTCAAGACGGCTGTTCTTTTGAGCTAGGAAGTTTCTGCAAGGTGTTTTAGTCATCTCACTGCCCACTGTCTGAGAGCTAAACGTATGTATTGAACGGGTTAACTGTGTTAAAACATTGTTATTATACAGGAGATAATATACATGTGACTTGCTGGCATTTTATGGTGATGTTACATATAGAGCATAGACATTTATTTCATTTACGTTTATTTTCATGTGGTGAAAAATAGAAGATGGGGTATTGTGTACCAGCTTCAAACCCCCGATGTCTACACTGCATATGTTTCTTATTTAGCTCACAATGCTTCTTGCCTAAACCAGTCACATGCCCTAGCTTACTCAGAGAGTAACAGGAAAATGTATCCCAACCCCTCAAAGTACTTCTAAGTAATAGCAAGACATGTCATAGGGTTATTAACTGCATTAAAAAAACAAAACACTATCTGTCTGTCTATCTATCTATCTATCTATCTATCTATCTATCTATCTATCTCATTGAGTATTGTGACATGGTTGGGATCAATTATCCAATTATAGCATATTATTATCTTATTATTTGTTACTCACAGTTTGAGCCCCTATGCAATATGGTTTACCTGCAGCAGACAGTTGTGGCCACGATGGAATCAAACCCTAGCCATCTGGTTATGGGATGACCTCACCTCACTAACCACTAGGCTATTCTACGACCTTACTGCGTGTTGTTCCCGTGTCTGAGCATGAGTGTGAATAGATATTGACTCGGCTCTGACTCCTGTGCACTCTTATCTTTAACTAACTTAACATAACTTTCACCATGCACAGACCAGGTTCAAGATGACCGATAAAGCTTTTCCAATAGCCCTTGACTGGGAAGATTGGGCACGGGAAGGGGGGGGGGGGGGGGTAGTCAAGCTCTTGTTGTGTTCACTTTATGAAGAGAGTGTAGTTCTCGCCTGAATGGCCCACCCTGCTCCCTGCAATCCCCTCTAGGCATGGTGTTTGCTCTGTGCTGAAACATAGTGAGACAGAGAAGAGACGACTGACCTGTCAAATCTTGCGCTGGAATTTGTGGAAACATGCAAAGGTTAAGTTTGAACACGTTCAGAGTAGTATCATAAGTTAGAGGTGCTTTTACTGTCACGTGTAGCACAATTCGTTCTCTGCATTCAACTTATCCCTCAATGGAGCAGTGGGCAGCCGCTGTGTAGCGCCCGGGGACCAACTCCTGGTTGAAGGCAGTCTCACTGGTCAAACGGCAATGACTGGAGAGAGTTAACCTAACTTGTTTTTGGATAGTGGGGGAAACCGGAGCACCCGGAGTAAACCCAGGGAGAACATGCAAACTCCACACAGAAAGGCCGGGACGATCGGGGTTCGAACCCGGAACCTTCTTGCTGTAAGGCCACAGTGCTATCCACTGTAAACCCAAAGGAGACTTTAAGAAGCAGAAACGCGAGCCTGCCCCTGCTGCTACGATTCTTTCTTTCCTGGTTTATCTTGGGTTTATACAGGCTCGCATTACAATGAATGCCAGATGTTTGCAAGAAAATGTGTCACATGCTCTGAAGGCCCTCTACTACAGTAGACAATTAGCCTTTGGTGTGAAGACACTTTGAGGTATGTGAATTAGTGGTGTGGAGTCAGAGATGTTTCCCACAGTCCACACACGTTTGGTTCCATGACAACATGTGTGTCTGTGTGTGTGCGTGTGCAAAGCCTGTTTAGCTGTACCTGAGCTATTTTGACATTAATACAAGATCATAGGCTAGCTCTATGTAATGCCAACCTGTAAGGACTGTCTGCTTTGGTACTGTCAATAGACTGCTGTATTTTCAGAGGGCATAATATTATAGTTTCTTTAGCATTACAGTGTGTTTCACTTGTTTGATGTCTTCAGATGTACTACAGACATTTGCTATTTTATCTCTCTCTTTACACCTACCATTAGGCCTAGTAGGTGTAAACCTTGTGATGGCAACACCCTAGCACGCAACTGATAAGGGACACATCTACTATATTCTTCACATTTATTGCTATATGAACTAAAGCTATCAAGCTGAAGGAGCCGTACATCACAGTAATTATACATGGCCTCCTTGACCCTCTATCTTTAAATTGTTGGCAGAGTTCCCGACTTTGTGCTTTTTATCCCGGTTGTCAGTTTGCTACACGCAGTGACAAGTTATTGTAGACTCTGCTGCTCTTTGTTGTGTTTTTTGGGGGGTGGTATGTATGGCAGCTGTTGCCTAAATGATTGGTATTCACTTGTTGTTTTGGTTTCGGTCATCCAAAGACAGCTTTTGCTCAGCAGGATTGCTTTTTCAGCATTACCATGAAAAAGCAATCGTGCTGCGTCACGTTCACCCAGCTGCACGCTGTCACGACCCTTTGGACCCCAAACCAGGATCTGTGTGGTGGCTGCAAACACACCCTTTCATTCTACGTGAAAGAGGGAATAGCTAATCCAGATTTTTACCTCATCCCTTATGTTGGACTGAGATAAAGGAATGACATGTTTAGCGGCCAACTTTCTCTTTAATTGTCAGGAAATAACAGGAGGCAAAGGGGAATCATGAGTGAAACTGTGTGTGTGTGTCTGTATAGATGGCTGCTAAAAGGAGCTATCAAAACACAGTAGTAGCCAATCACATTCTTTGTTGTTTTAAATGTATTTAAAGTGTAGCCTGCCTACCACACAAATTATACAGTTTGTACTTTGCATGGACACAAACAAGGTTACATGCAAACACTGTGGTTCCCGAAAAACTACTTTCCTGGCAGGTATTCTGAATTGTTAATCCAAGGAAAGAGCTGGAAAAGATGGCATGTTTTCCTACAGTCAGGAACGGTGTGGTCATAAAACTCGGTGCCTTGCAGAGGAAGAAAGCCGAGAGGAAGAGGTAGAGTTTGTGTGCGCATGTGTTTTTGGCAGAGGCTATGAAGCCCTGGAGTCTTTTTGTTGTCTGACATTCTTGGATGCCATGGTTACAGGTTAACGGAGCACCTGTTCTAAAAGTCCTGCTATAATAAATCTTTGTTACACCTACATTTTATCTAAATGACACAAGCTTGACAGTCATTCATCCAGTATTAGAACCTCGTTCTAATATCATTAGCTCGAACCAACGCATGGCGAAACGTAGCATGACTGTAGTGATGCTGAAAACTTTCTCCGTGGAACGCCTGAGTCAGATATCACTGTTAATCTTAAACCACGTGGCTAAAATGCGACTCAATGGGGATGCAAGTGCTAGATTAGCCATTATGAATATTACTGTTTTGGGACACCATCTCCTATTGTCCTTGTATATTTTAGCATCTCATTGTTTGCACATGCCTGCTGTTGCATTTGAAATGTTCTTGGTCTTAAAGGTCGGGAGAAAGACATTTATTAATTAACATAAACTAGTTCCTCCTCATCGCCCTTGTCAATTATTCTAGATATTCTGTTTAACATGCAGGTAATATTAAATTCCCTGTCGATAAGGTGTAGCAGCCTAGGCTACTTCTGTAAATTGTTAGTATTGTTTAACAGATACAGTAGGCCTAGCTAACACTGATAGTCATGTGGTGGTGACAGGAACACATCCTGGTTAGTGTATCCTGTGTGCATTAGACTGCAGAGTTCCATTATGGATTTAATGCAGTACCGGCAATCTGTCTTCTGCCAGGAACACACAATGGGAGTTCTAGCCCGGTTACTCAGCCCATTGCTCAGGTCAGTGTTAAAACAGCGTCGGGCTTGAACGTGGTGGGGGTGGGTGCGGGCATGGAGGAGAGCATGAGAGAGTTGCAGACCCAATCTTGAAGCTGCAAGTTAGGCTAAATTTGGTGTTGCGTAGAAAAAAGATAATTTAATGTTAAAGGGGACAGATTATGTCCATTTTCCACATTTTGACACAGTTCCTTGAGGTCTTAATGCAATATATGTGACATGCTTAGGTGAAAACACCACACAGGCTGAGAAATTGGCTCTTTTAACTAATCTATCAGAAATTGCTTTGTTCCAGTGACTTTTGCTTTAAAATGAAGCACTGCTCACCCCGCCCCCCCTCTTTCACATAGTGACCTGAGGTGACTTTTGCTTTACCGTGGCTTGGAAACGGTACAACACTGACACGGTACAACCATATCAGTGTGAACCATAAGACCTCTTTTACACTGTGTACTCAAGGTACAGTGCCTTCATTCATATGTCCCATTTACACACTCTGGGAACGATCGCTGTGTAATAAGGAGGCACAGCTTGACTAGTATGATGGGACAGGGGTGATGTTTAATGACCAAAGCCGTACTGTGCATCCAGAAAGTATTCACAACGCTTCACTTTTTACACATTTAGGTATGTTACAGCCTTTTTCCAAAATGTAATAAAGTTAAAATGTTTCCTCAATTCACACAATACCCCATAATAACAAAGTGAAAAATCACATGTGCATAAATATTCACAGCCTTTGCCATGACACTCAAAATGGAGCGCAGGCACATCTTGTTTCCACTGATCATCCTTGAGATGTTTCTACAAATGAATTGGAGTCCACCTCTAGCAAATTCAGTTGATTGGCTTGGACATGATTTGGAAAGGCACACACAACCATAGTTTACAGTGCATGTCAGAGCACAAACCAAGCCATGAAGTCCAAGGAATTGTCTGTAGACCGCTGAGACAGAATTGTATCGAGGCACAAATATGGGGAAGGCTACAGAAAGATTTCTGCAGCATTGAAGGTCCCAATGAGCACAGTGGCCTCCATCATCTGTAAATGGAAGACATTTGAAACCACCATGCTCTTCCTAGAGCTGCCCGCCCAGTCAAATTGAGCGATCAGGGGAGAAGGGCTTTAATCAGGGAGGTGACCAAGAACCCTATGGTCACTCTGACAGAGCTCCAGCATTACTTTGTGGAGAGAGAACCTTCCACAGCACCACCATTTTTACATGCATACAGTACAGGCCAAAAGTTTGGACACACTTTCTCATTCAATTGAATGAGAAAGTGATGTGCAGGGAACGTATGTTTTTTATTTTTTATTTAGTTTTAATGCATTATTCCAGCTGCTAGTATTTAGGACTCTGAATTAGTAAATGTATATTGTACATGAAGCAGGCACACCCACTTTTAAACTTTAAAATAGATTATATAACCAGCACTGTAGATTAAATGTTTGCTTTTTACCATGTAGGCATTTCCACTAAGACCAGTAATGACAGAGGCCTGGGTGGTGTCGTGCCACGGGGACTACCTGCCGCTGTGCAGGTTGGGAGAGTGGTTGCCTATGAGTCACGGTCGGTGGTGTGTCTTTAGCAGACAGCTGGGGTATATATCATTGAGGCCTCTGCCCATTTACTAATCCTCTCCCACAGCCCCCACCCCACCCTCTCTTTCTCCCCTGGCCTTAGCATAATATCTAGGTAGTCCCAGACACATTCATCAGACCCCCCCCAAGTGGCTTCTTACAGATTAACAGTGAGGGAAGTTAGGTGGCTCCAGTCTCAGACTGATCACTTGGCCTTTAACTGAGGCTGTGTCTACATCGGTTCTGCTGTACACCTTTTGTGTGTGGACATTTCTAGAAGACCACCAGAAGTGAGAGACTGGTAGAGAGGGGTTGTGCGCATGCAAGAAAGACAAGGGTGCGTTCCGATGCTCCAGAAAGGCGTCAGCGGTCATTGTGGTTTGTTTAAGAGATGCGTGAAGGAGCCCTGGTATGTTCCTATACAAAGCCCTTAAACACAGAGACGAAGAGGAGGACAAACAGGTACATTCAGCGCTATCTCCTGTTCGCCGGCAGCTCGTCCGAGCGCTCCACTCGCCTGCTTAGTAGTTCTGTAATGCTGCTGCTATTCTCTTTGGCATGGGATGTTGAGCAGATGATGCAAAATATGGATGACCAATGATGGAATTTTGGATGTAAACAGTGCTGGATTTTTATGTATTTTAATTTATTTAATTTGTTTTATTTAAATTTGTATTGTTCTAATGTCCATTTACATTTCTGTCTCTACAGAAAATTATATTACAAATCGTCTTTCAACATCTGATATCCACCTTCAAATTATGGTGGCTACTGAAATGTGATCTGCATTTGCTCCCATTATTGTGGGAACCACATTCATATTTTAAATGCTTGGGTGTAAAGTAGTGCATTTGTTGGGCTAATCTCTCCAGTATTGCTGGGGTTGTGAGTTCCAGGAACAGAGGGATTAATGACTAATCATGTGTGCCGCTCATAGCTTTATTGAAAGTAAGGCATGGGACCTTTTTAATTGAAAATTCTTGACACAAATCCTTGTTTTGACATTACACTGGTTTGGCAACGGATTAATTTTTATTGCATTTGAGTTTAACGTCTGTCAACATCACTAGTACGCCTCAACTGTAGTTTTGGATTATTATTATTATTATTGATGACTTCATTAAAATGTGTGATAATCCTTTTTTGAGTCCTGGATTAGATATTGCTAACTTCTCATTTTCATTTGTGATGTTTAGCATTTTGTAATTCTTAGAGAGGGAAACATTTATTGCCAAACCCAAATTTCTCAATATGCAGAAATTCTTTGCATGTTTGTGTTCAGTCAAAGTCTGCAGCGGTTATTGAACACATGATGTTAAACTAGAGTGAAGATAATGTTGACATTAGCTGAGTTAATGCATCATCTTCAGTAAGCCTATATCGTATTTCAACAGGGAATATTCCCTTGATCATAAAGGTTTTTCACTTCACTAGGACAGCTTTGAGATGGTGTTCATAATGGAGCTAATTTCTTCTGTTTTTCTCTCCACAGTCCCAGAAACCCTGGATAGAAAGTACTTTCACCAAGAGGGAATGTGTGTACATACTTCCAGTGTCAAAAGACCCCCACAGGTATTGCATTTATGTGCCACCTCAAGCTAAGACTTGGTCTGCCTTGCAGTGATTGTAACTATGGTGGCACCTAGCCTATATAATAGCATGTTGTGTCTGTTAAGGTAAGCCTAAAGGCAAACCACCACTCTCCAAAGTTTTAATGAGGCGGTTCCCACATGGCTACAGCACTGTTTATGGCTATCACATTAATTACAACCCAAAGGGAATGCCAGGGGTGAACAGTTGCATCACGCTGTCCTTCAGTTGGATGTTCCAGGACTTTTCTGTGCACAGCATTTCCTATGCACTTGTTAGTATCTTCAGATCCTGTTATTTTTTAAATTTTATTTTCCCTTTCTTTCTATTTGGTCAATGTCGTTAACGAGTTTATGTGAATGTTCCCCCAAGTATTTTACATGCCAGCACTAGAATTGTATGGAATGACGCCTGTTACAACAGGCCACGTCTAACCACTCACTATCTACCATACAATCTGCCATACCAATAAAACCACATTTTTGCTACAATGCTTATGATGAACTTAACCTCTTAAAAAAAAAAACTAGATTGAATTGTTTCTCATCCACATTTCCTCACAAACTGAAAGTGTAGCCTACAGCCATTATTACTCGTTTGTGCTTCTTTCCCTGTGTTTTCTTTCAAAAACAATTCTTTTCCACTGGCCTTTCCTCTGCAAACGATTGACAGCCAGGTGATCCAGAGGTGCCGGTGCATGCAAGACGACGTTAGCCTCTAGCTTTGAATGTGATCAGAATGAGGCCTCCTGGCAGGTTTCCCAACGCTTGGTTTAAAAGGCCAGTCGGACCAGGCATGCTGCCCAGTTGACAGATAACCTTCATAATGTTTTAGCGGAATTCTGCCTTTGCTTGTAGACTTGGCAAGCGGGTCTTGTACATACACTACAGTGGATACAGCAATTAAACGTTCTACAGTTGTGTTGTACTTCTGCGCTAATCGGTTTTGTTTGTAAAAATTGTTGTATTAATTTCTTCGCAGATGCCTTCCAGGATGCCAGATCTGCCAACAGTTGGTGCGGTGAGTGTTTTTTGGTCATCAGCGCTCTTATAGAGGCAGCCTGCATGAAACGGGCTTCAGAAATATCTGTCGAAACCTGTTGCACGAACCCGCTGTCACAATGCAAATTCTGCCTCCTCAGAAAACGGTTAACTTTGTATAAAGGCAGTGTAGAGCGCTAAGCAGGATTTTCACAAATGTTCTTGTATTTCTTTAGATTATTTTTTGGTATTTCACTTCTTTTAAAGGAGGTGTTGTAAAATACACAAATTGGTAAACTACATCTTAATCAATATGAGGTACTACTTCTGTGTAGCACAAATATTTCCTATCCAAACCTTTTATTCTAGAGGTCTTTTTAAGATCCTCTAATGCTGTAGGACTCTGAACATTTGTGCCCTGTTTAGAGCCCCATATGCTGTGTAGGATTAGTGAAATACCGAAAACTAAAAAAAAACTTTTTTCTTTTTGTGTGCTTGCGTGCGTGCGTGCGTGCGTGCGTGCGTGCGTGCGTGCGTGTTCTCAACGATTCCACTGTTTACAAAACATTGTTCAAATGATTTGTTTTGTAATTTCATTTAAGACATTTTCTCACATACCTTGACTGTTGTTGACAACAGCAATATACAGTATGACATAAGTACAGCATAGTAAGGGTTTTGGTAACAATATGTGCCTGAGAAGCGCTGTGAAAATGAGGTTGTGGGCTATCAAAAATCCTTTGCAGTACATTGAGAACTGTTAAAATCATCTCTGGGATTATTGGGGAAAAGGTTGTGGCCTATGAATATATTATTAAAATAACAAATTCTAGTTGGTATCTGAAAACGTCTTACGGCAACAGTGTCCAGCGTGCTAATTTTACTGGGGTCTGTTAGTCCCCACCCGGGAATCGAATCCCGCTCTCCCACGTAGAGCGATGCTCAACAAGGCAGGCTAATGTTATGTTTTACTGCACAGCACAACCAACTGGCCACACTAAACAAAAGTGTCTGGTGGACCCTAAGGGCACATTTTTAGCACACTAGAGCGCTTCTCTCCAGTGCTTGTTGTTGCTAGGCTACAGAAAAACAAAATTGACAACTCCAGCGCTGTTCCAAACGTTTCAACTGAAAGCGCCCATGGCATTTTTGCGACGACGACGCTCAGCGCTTGGAGCGCTGAACTACGTGTGGTTCGTATTGAAACTAGGCGCTCTCAGCGCTGAAGGGGCATTTGTTGTACACAGGCCTTGTCTTATTCACCCTCCCACACACCACCAGGTGCTGCTGTGGGCGTCTGGTGAGACAGCACGTGGGCTTCACAGCCAGCCTGGCCGTGAAGTACTCGGACGTGAAGCTGGATGACGACCCCAGCCTGTCCCTGCCGGAGGAGTGGTCTGTGGACAAGCACACAGAGGAGAGCCCTACCGACGCCTATGGTGTCATCAACTTCCAAGGGGGCTCTCACTCCTACAGGGCAAAGGTAGGAGACACATGGCAACACACACCTCTGTTGGAGGAGCGGTGGGAGGAACGTTGAGTTGAGTCGTTTGAATCAACTCAAATTTATTGAGTTGGTGTTTCAAATCAATTTGTAAGGTGAAATGAACCAAATATTAATGGTGAAAAGTAATCTTTTAGAAAGTATACTATACACTGATACATACCAGATGTTATAATATGTAATAATGAACATTAAAAAATAGCCTGATTTTGGCCATATTGCCTATCTCTGTTAGCCTGGCTCCATTCGACTATTGCTCTCAGCTAAAACAAAATAAAAAAACGTTTCTGAGATTAGTCTGGAAACCATTTTTGCATTAGGTTTTCACAGCCACCCACTGCTGGTGGATCAATAAGGATGGAAGTGCAATGATGTTTAAGTCAAGCCTATGGTTGTGAAGCTAGTTGAAGCGATACAGTTGTAGCAACGCTGATTGGTTAAACGCTGTCCAATAGTTTCACAATTAACCAGAGTTCTATGCCCAGTAGAAGGTGATTACTGTGAACACCTCTCAATGGAGCGTGCCCAGACCTCATTCATGTGAATTCAAGGGCATTTTAGCTCTGGTTACAGCAGGCTATATCACTGTGGCTAACTAAGCACAAGCATTTTGTGTAGAATTAAATTTAACTTTCTTTCTTGGTGTGACCTCAACATCTTCCAGGAAAGGAACATGGGAATAATGTGTCCCTTAGGGGAATTACTGGCACCTCCGTGTTGCATAATGAAATCCAATGTTTGAGCACCGTAATAATGTGAGAAGATTATTTTCTTTTAAATTTGTGTTTACCCAGGAAAGTAAACCCCATTAATTTCCATAAATGCTACATGAGGCGGGTGGGGTTTGTTTTGGCCATATTTCATTCCTAAACCATTTGGGGGGATTTGGATTGGTCTCATGTGTGTTCTATCTTTTCCCTCTGCCAAATGTGTGCAGTATGTGCGTTTGTCCCACGACTCGCGGCCGGAGAGCGTTCTGCGGCTGATGCTGAAGGAGTGGCAGATGGAGCTCCCCAAGATTCTCATCTCGGTCCATGGCGGAACCCAGAACTTTGACCTCCACCCGACCATAAAGCAGGTGGTGGGCAAAGGCCTGATCAAAGCGGCCGTCACCACAGGAGCCTGGTTACTCACTGGAGGGGTCAACACAGGTACCCACAGCATGTTTCTGCAATGAATGTCATATGCGGGGGGATGGGGGGGGGGGGGGGGGGAACTTTGTGTACTTTACATTGTTTATCAGTGTAAAGGGAGAACATGGCACCTGGTGCAGCCATATACAGCTGCTTTGCCAGGGCCTTGAAATGCCACCCGCACTTTCACTAATCTATGTGCTGATGCAGCACGTGCCAAGCTTTTAAGCATGTTATTTGGCTTTGTGTCACGGTGGCAGGCGTGTCTGCAGCAAAAACGCAATGTCAAGACACTGCGGTCTGATCATGGTGTTTAACTCGTTACTCAAAGGGTCAATTACCCAGGGCAGTGATTATTCCTAATGCCTCTTTTGCACCCTGGCCAGTTGGGATGGACTGCTGGCGCACAGATCACAGGGCCCTCTGTGGGTTAGCTTCACAGCTAATATCAGCTCCCCGCTTGGGCAATATTACAATACAGATATTGACTGGCCACAGTGACAGTTGTCCCTGTGTTTTATACATGTATGGATGGCGTCTCTATTTATCACGCAGCCATAGCTGTTTTCACAGTGAATTTGAAGAATTATGTGATCACTTAAGTTAACCGTATATCATCATATATTGTTATTTCTGAGTGTTACTGTAAGAATGTATTTGGGGGGGCATAAAAAAAAGTGTGTATGTTTGTATATATATTTTTTTGTATTTGCCATGATAGGTGTGGCGAAGCATGTTGGTGACGCACTGAAAGAGCACTGTTCCAGGTCATCAAAGAAAATTTGCACTATTGGGATTGCTCCCTGGGGGGTTATTGAGAACAGGAACGATCTCATTGGGAGAGATGTAAGATCAAACTCATAACCTTATTGCATCTCATGTTAAAGATTCACTCCTTTTGTGTCATGAATTGCTAATGTGTTAAATACCAGGTTATAAAAAGATTAAGATTATGTGCACGCCTCTCTACCCATCCCCCTACAGTGCCTGCAGTTCAGCACCCTACTCTACCCTTCCCCCTACACCCACCCACACTATAATGCACAGTTAATTCAGAATATAAACTGTAGCTGTGTAGTAACTTGGACTTCTGGGTAGAGATGCACTGATAGACCGACTGGTGACTGGAATTAGCCTGTTTTCACCGTGACCGGCCGTGACCTGCAATCTGCCGGTGTGTCTAAATATAGCTGGTTACCGATCGTAGGTCTGTTACGTACTGTGGATGAGGCGTCGGCATGCGTGTGCTGTAAATGCGTTCACAAGCCTACTTTTAATGTAGACTACCTGCACATGTCTGCACGGTGTGGAAATTGACGAGCGGGGACTGTAAGTGAGAAAAATGTCAACTAAAATGATTTCTGCAGTAATTTGTGAAAGCACTATGAATATCGGAATCGGCCACAATCGTAGCCGGACGGTGAGGTTGTGTTTTAAAAAAAAACAGGTAAACGTAATTGGCCAGGAAAGTGCAATCGGTGCATCCCTACTTCTGGGGCACAACTGAGGAATGTAGTTTTTCATAAATGATTATTCCTCATTAGTTGTAAATTACCTCTAGTGGCCCCCTCCACCTCCTCTTACGCTTAAGTGTTTGTATTTGCACTTGCCCTGCTCCAGCTTATGTTAACCCTGTGCCCCATATGGCCCCCATAGGTCATAGCTCCGTATCAGACGCTGCTGAATCCTCTCAGTAAGCTCAACGTTCTGAACAACCTGCACTCCCATTTCCTGCTGGTGGACGACGGGACGGTGGGAAGGTACGGTGCCGAGGTCCGACTACGCCGGGAGCTGGAGAAGCACATCAACCTCCAAAGAATTCACGCGCGTAAGGCCGCGTTTTTTTCGAACTGCCGCTAACGGTCAGATCTTGCATTTGGAGTATATTTCAGTTCTAGCCTAGCCGATAACTGCATTTGTTTTTGGTCATTATTACTACCCAGTTAACTAAAATCTGTTGAAAGATGGTAAAATAAACAAACGACTGACCTAATGCTGTTGTTGCTAGATCTTTTAACAATACAATAGAGCTGCTTTGACACAAGGCAGTATGTATTATACAGTTCGTGCATTGCACATTATGTGCAGAAAAACGGCGCAGAAGGCGAATTTGGCACTGTAAATCTTTGGCCCACCATCTGGGACCTTCAAATGGATCTAAAGTGAGTGTGCAGTCAGTGTATCTCATTGTGCCTGAGAGAGTGAGATAAGGTAACGGCTTGCCCGCTATATATTTGGTATGAGACACTAGTGTTTTATAAACTGTGTGTGTGTATCTACATTGTTTCTAGGTATCGGTCAGGGTGTTCCTGTGGTGGCCTTGATCTTCGAGGGGGGGCCCAACGTGATCCTGAGCGTGCTGGAGTATCTGCAGGAGAGCCCCCCCGTCCCTGTGGTGGTGTGCGAGGGGACAGGCCGTGCTGCTGACATTCTGGCCTTCGTCCACAAGCAGACAGAGGAAGGAGGGTAGGGGACGCGCACATGTATACACATGCACACACAGAGGTGTGACTTCATCAGTCCGACCACATGCAAAGGAACAAGGCAATTAGAAGCTCCTAGTAGAGAACCTGTGTGCATTGCTGATGTGCATGTAGCATATTAGGCATAAGTCACTGGTTATATTGATACACCTGTGACTGACCAGTATTGTCTACATCCATGGTTTACTTTTCACATTCCTCATTGTGAGAAGCACTGTTACACAGTAGTATATAACCCTTGTGGGTTTTTTTCTGTGCAGAGGTCTTCCTGATGGGGTTGAAACGGAGATCATTGCAACTATCAAAAAAACCTTCAACTTCAGTCACAGTGATGCCATTCATCTCTTCCAGACGCTCGTGGAGTGCATGAAAAGCAAAGAACTGGTAAGCCGCCAAGCTCTATTGTTAGAGGGTGTCTAGATGTGTTAACTGTTTGAGTCACCCTGTTGACTCGCATATTACACATTATTGGACAGGACAACCTGTATATGACCTACCAATTACCTGCATTATCATTTTAATGCAAATTGATATACACTAGTCTCTCTGAAATCTGTATTTTAGTGAAATTATGGTGTTTTAGAACATATTTTCAATCAATTATCTTATTCTTAATGCCAGTTGATAGCCTTTTGATGAAATACATTTAACTGACTATAATTTTGATTTCCCCACAAAAAATTCTGATTGTTTTCTTCTGCCTTTTGGAAAAACAGATCACTGTGTTTCACATTAGCTCTGACGATCACCAGGACATTGATGTGGCCATTCTGCGAGCATTACTCAAAGGTTGGTACAGGGAGTGTACCAGGGATGTACGTTTTGGTCATATTGACAGCTCGACAACTAATTGAATCACCAGTACACGCCATCTAATTATGAGGTAAACATAAAGGATTGAGTGTGTGTTCTCTATACCTTTTGACACCTCCACCGACTTCAAGAGAGGGTTCTTTAACAATGTCTGACACCAGAACATAGCATCCGACATGTACTGTATAGTGTTATTAACATAAATCCAATACATTGTAAAGCTAGAGGATCTACCGGATGATTTCAGTTTCTTATTTTAATTAAAGTATTGCCCATCCAATACCCTAGACCAGGGCTATTCAACTCTGGTCCCGGAGGGCCGCACCCTGCATGGTTTAGATCTCTCCCTGCTCCAACACGCCTGATTCAAAGTTGTTGGAAGCCTGATAACAACCTGTTCATTAGAATCAGGTGTGTTGGAGCAGGGAGAGATCTAAAACATGCAGGGTGCGGCCCTCCATGACCGGAGTTGAAAAGCCTTGCCATAGACTATACAGTAAATTCCACTAAATTCCCTGAGCAATAACCTTTACCCCAAGGTTGAGTTCGGCCCAATTTGAATTTGGTTTGACCCAAAAGAGCACAGGCCATGCTGTTCTCATTCAGGAAGGATTGCTGGCTATTTTTTTTTTTCCCGTGGCTGCCATGTTTTCATATCGATTATGTTATGAGAACTGCATTCCCCCTGTGTGCCCCATATTTGTGTGCGCTTGAGATCATGTTACCAGCATATACACTGGACACTCTTTCAACAGTCCTTCTGTTTGTGAAAGACATGGACATGGAGTCTGTGAGGAAAGGCTCGGGTTTTTGTCTTTTTACATGGTGGAATCCTTTCTCTAGGCCCCTTCAATGTTCTTTTATCTATAACGGTATCCATATTACTTGACATAAAATAAATATTATGTCTCCATATTTTGTGTCCGCTTGCGAAAAACTAATCAAAATGATTGTGTCGCATAATTGAACGCCTTCATGAACTCAATTGTTGGTGCGTAATATTTTGGGGAGGAGCCGGTTTAGACACTATAGTAGAAAGAACTGGGTCAGGAAAGCAGTGAGCCAAGTGCAGACAAATATTTGGCTGCTAAAGGCACATTCTTTGTCAGTCCTCAATCAGGCCCTTGAGGGGAAACAAAAGCTCTGAAGTCAGAAATCTTTCTATCTAGCCTTTCTGATAGATTATCTTTCACTTTCCCTACAGTACAGCAGGCAAAACCTTGTTCAAATGGTGAATTATGTAGGTGTTTATTTAGTGTACAATTGAATATTTAAAGGTGTAGACAGGGATTGTAACTAATCTGTCAAATGCAGCACATACAGTTGCAAGAAAAAGTATGTGAACCCCTTAGGATCCTTCCTCCCTGCACTGTGAATGTTTACATGTTATGTTCAATTAAAACATGGCTACATCTAATGTTTGTGTAGTATTATTTTCAGCAGACTGTGTTTTTCTATTGTTGTGACTTAGATGAAGTT
>JAODOY010040556.1:0-20306 GCA_025399855.1 Forbesichthys papilliferus
ACAATGTGGGTGCCGGATGAGAAAATTAACACTTGTGTTCCTGTGCTGCTTTGCTCAGCTTTTGCTTTGCACAGTTTGTGCTAAATAGAGCTTCAGGTGTTGACCAGATATCCAGAGTTTCCATATCAAAGTCAGCTGTCATGATAAGAAGAACACAAATGCATGCCAGTGCCAGTTAAATCACCTTGGCTAAATATATCAATTGTTTTTGGCATGCCCTGTCTTGGCTATAATTTCCTTTGCTATCTTAGCAAATGAGCTAACAAGGCTAACTGGGCTACCTGAGAGTCCAGTCAGAACGAAAAGACCCTTTGCTAAAATATATCTATTTCAATTAGAAACTCGCGCCACGGCTGCCCTCCGCTTCTTGCTGTTCAGATGCCTTGGTGAAAGTGTCTTCTGATTTCATATGATTTCTTATTCAGCTTTGTTGCTTTATACATGTCAAGACAAACATAATAGGAGGGTTATGGGTGGCTAATAGTTTTACATGCAAGTTTAAATGCCATTTTTAAACTTCTTAACCTAGATGGTTTATAGAAAGCCAAATATAAATAGCCTACAGTATGTGTCGAAAAATTTATTTAATCTATTAAAATATTTAATCAGATCATTTATAGATTTATAATAAAGATATGTCTTTTAAATGAGCAAGAAGGTACTCTTATTTGTTTTCATATACAGTACTACTGTACCAAGACATGGTGCGACTATTAAAAAGCAGGGCCTGGCTAACATCTTTGCTAGACTTTACTGTAGTTTATAGAAAGGGCATTAATGAACGAAGTGGGATGATCGTAAAAGGTCTATTTACTTTTTAAATGCATGCTCCTAAAGATCCAATTAACTGCAACTTTAGATAAATATGTGTTGAATCCTTCCTCCTTTGTTCTCATGCAGTGGCATTCCACCAAAAGACAGACTTCATCACCAGAGGCAAAAGACGGCACTCTGCCATCTTTAACATGGCTGACAGATAACTCTAAATTGCCTCCTACTTTAGAGACTTGGGGCTGCCAGATTGTTTTAATTGTACGTAATTGATTTAATTTTCACAAAGTGTATGGCAAAGGTATTACTAGTGTATATTAATAAAAATGAAAGTCAACAAGATTTCCACAATAGTAAAAGTGTTTTGTAAAGCAGAGCCTATATACTAAACTATGCATGTCAACATGTGACCATGTAGGTAAAGAAGAAGTTTAAAATGGCATATCAATGTAAAACTATGCAGGCCTCAACTTCAACTTCAGGACTGAGCCGCTTCATCATCATAATCATCACCACATTGTCTTCCTATACCTAACTGAAGAATATTGTGGCATGATCCCTGAAAACTAGCCTGCACAGCCAACACTGCTGCAATGGCACACGCTGGTAAAATCTTTCCACCTAACGTCCATATAGCTGTTCCTCACATGAGAAGCTACGCAGCTCCTGGTCCAGGTATTACACTACTGTATGTACTAAACCAATGTCATTGTTCTGGATTAACTTTTTACCCTGAAAACCCTGTTTTCGGGGTATACTGGACCTTTAGTAAATCTGAGTATACAGTAGTCAGAACTGAGACACCTCATAGCCCTTTAAAATGTAGACCTCATGAGCAATACCATATGATTTCACACAAAGCAACAGTGAAGAAGTTATGCATAGTAAATCATTATATTTCTGGAAATGGGTTTGGTTATACAGGGGACTTTCATAAACAATAACCCTGTTCTCTCTCAGCTCCGAGGGTATGTTTCTGCAACAGAACACCCAACACCTTTCACCCATTGCTTCTGTTTTATTCTGTGTGTGGGTCACAGTGAATGAGGAAATATAGCTAAAGCATAATACAACAGCACCTGTTAAAGCTATACCACATCAGGAATCATCTAATTATTACAAACTTAATCACCCACTTCCATGACCTTGTTGTAGGACATATTTAAATGAGAGTTGAATTTTTAATTGACCACCCTGGAATTTACCATCCCTAAAGTATTTAAATATCTTATGTTTATATGGGATGACATTCATGCATAAAATGTGAGGTGGTCTTCTTATTATAAAAAATGGTAATATGTAAGTAAATTCTATCTTCATTCATTGAAAGGTTGAATTGTGGTCTGTGTGCTTGACTCCCACACAATAGCTGTTTTGCTTCACATTATACATGGTAAGTATTATTATCGCGCATGACCGCAACAGAAACACACAAATGACTGGCAGACAGTTCTGTTAGGGGGACCTGCTCTCTTTGCGAAAGCATTGACAGCCCCCAGGGCACCTCGAGTCGATGTTGAACAGTCGAAATAGCAGTCAGCTTGCTTGCAGTAAGCTTTACGCATCTTGCAGTATACTGACTTCACCAGTTGCCATATGTTTGGAAACTCGTCTGTCGTGACCTCCTCGCTAGATATAATGTTCATCCTGGGCTTCTCATTTGTCTGGTTTATTAACCGTGATTAATATTGTCTTTCTTATCATGTCTCCCTGGTAAACCATGAAAACAGGAAGCTGATAGTTTCAAATGTAAGTATCTCCTTCATTATATGACCTGCATGTGATTTTGTCTAAATTAGCAGAGGAGTCTCTGAATTATGTTCATCTCATTGTAAATTGCATGAACAATTGTACAGGTAACATTATAAATAATCCTAATAACTGGCCCTCAAAATGCTGATATGACTGCTCTGTCACCTGTGTGGTAAATCCAGTTGATATATTTGGATGACAATTATTCACTCCTTTGAAATAAATTAGGTTACTGTCACAATCTCTTGCAATCATTAGTTCACAACAGCATATTGTTAGCCTCGCGAGACCATCATGATCTCGCAAGCTTCAGTTTAATTTCTCTGTGAGAATCAGTCTGGAAAGCCTCGGAATCATTTTGAATGTGTCCGCGTAGCAACTGAACTTTCTAATCAGCATCGTGTTTATAGCTATACTGGCCTGGTTTTCCAATCAGCATAGTGTTTATAGCTATACGGGTGTAGTTTAGGTGTGCCGACCATGGTGCCGACAGCGAAAATTACCAGATGGTTCATCCAATCAACTGCCAAGTATTTTTTTCAAAGTACAGCCATTCACAAACAGTTTCAATGTACAGCTCCCCAGATGGACTCGTGACAACAATTCCTCTGCATGTCAGGTTAGCATACTGTAGCTGCTAACATGAATGCTAACATGAATACCAACATTCATGTAGGTCTGAGAATCTGGTGTAGTGATGGGCATTCCGGCTCTTTTTGGTGAGTCAGCTCATTAGATTCGGCTCAGCTATAAATCATAACTCTTTTGGCTCTGAAACGGCTCTTCGTTTTGTATCAGTTTTTGTAATTCAACCAAATTAAATAATATTATGACCTATGATTGAAAAGTGTGCACGTGCATCACAATAAGCCTACACCAAAGACGAGAGCAGGTTAATATGACTCTTAACAATGGCTCTCAGGCAGGAACTGGTCCTCATATTTCACGTAAAGGAGCCGGCTCGCTTGCAAACGATCCATCACTAATATGGTGGGATTAAAGTGACTCGGAATACATTTTTATTATTTTTTTTATAAAGGCATATGGATTTTGTAACAGGAATATGAACTATTAACTCATTAAGATGCATTAATAATGCAAACTTCTTCAGTGATCTACAGTAGCTCTTCTTGGCGGCCACTTCTTGAGTCAAAGCCATGGCCATTAGTCATCAACCACTAAATCTTACAAATATAGGTGGCTAATAGTTAATTATCACTAATTGACAAGGCATGCATTTTATTGGAATACCAATTGGAAAAATTATGTTTTAATTACATAAGTGATTCATCTTGTGGTCGCTATAGCTTTGTATTTTTTTTACACAAAGGAAAGTCACGTCAAACTTTTAAGTGGCTCCATTTATCTTATAGCAGAGTGATGGAATATGATTTTCTCGATATATCCCAGCATTTTGCTGTTCTTACACTTAATCCCCAGAGAGGAGATGTTGTCAACTCGATTACAAGTCCTGGCATGAATGAATACACTTGGCACAGTGACATTTTTTAGATAGATATCTCACTGTCTACTTGAGAAGACACTTTTAAGCACAGAGCTCTATAAGATTAACTACATTGTTTGTGAATGTGCAAAAGATTTAGAACACAGACAAACTCTGATGAACTTGTTTCCTGTCTATTAGGTTCTAAGAAACCGAGGCTGGATTTGAGAGAGAAAAAAAAGTTCTTAATCGTATTCAGATTGAGCCTTTTTACAATAATCCAACCTAAATAACGGCAAAACACTTGTCTACTGAGTTTTAAAATGAACTAATATCAATTTAAGTGATTACATGAACTCAGTTAGACTATATTGTTATTGGTATTGGAATCACCTGGACATTTATATAAATGACAAAGGTCTGTGTGGTACAGGTATTTAAGAAATTACAGTGGCAGATGTTGTGAATAAAAATGTACATGCTTGTGTATGTATACCTCAGTAAACAATGTCAAGAACCCTGGGAGGGTAACCCTTATGGAATAAATAACAAATAAGATCAACTCTTTACTTTGATGATCCATGTAAGAGAAATGACTTTAAACTGAACATACTGTACCAGTAGATGAATGGATAAAATAAAATAATAATATCACCACAATTGACTTACTGGAATACGACCTAAAGAAAACACTTTCCTCTGTCATCAGACTCCAATTACAATTTTTTTCTCTAATTGAATAGTCATGCTAATTACAACCTCCTGCATTATGGAAATGCAATCATTAGGAAATAGGAGCAGTGCAGGAGGTTTCTTATCTCTAATGTCTATACGTTTGACTGCATACTGTACCGTGTGTGTGTGTGTGTGTGTGTGTGTGTGTGTGTGTGTGTGTGTGTGTGTGTGTGTGAGCACGTGCATGTGTGTGTGTGTGCGTGAACTCTAATAATACTGTAGAGTTAGGGACAGAAAAGGGGCAGCTTTGCCACTATATTTGAAATAGTGTAGTGAGCGAGAGAGATAGGTAAGACTTTAGAGAGAGAGAGAGAGAGAGAGAGAGAGAGAGAGGTAACACAGAGAGGGGTAAGACTTGAGAGAGAGAGAGAGAGAGAGAGAGAGGTATGACTAGGGAGAGAGACGGTGAGAGAGAGAGAGGGAACACTTTAGAGAGAGCGAGAGAGAGAGGGGTATGACTAGAGAGAGAGAGACAGTGTGAGAGAGAGAGGTAACACTTTAGAGAGAAAGAGAGAGAGGGGGGTATGACTAGAGAGAGAGGGAGACAGAGAGAGAAAGAGAGAGGCGACATCAGTGATGAGAGAGCACATTAGCACGAGAGAGAAAGAGTTAAGAGTGATAAATACAGAACAAACGGGTGAGAAATGGAAAAGGTGAGAGAGAGAGAGAGAGAGAGAGAGAGAGGGGCGGTGAAAGTGTTAGAGTGCCCCCCAATGGCCTGCAGACACACTGCGTCATTGCATGCGTCGCACTCCATGGATCATTATAATGCATTGCTGGTGTAAATCGAAACATTACACAATGTTCACCTCTGTAGTTGCAGTCATTTCTTAAAGAGGTAATAGCCATGAAAATGAATGTAATTTCCTTTTTTTTTTTTTGATAAAAATGTTTTATAATTATGTAAAAGAGCGAGACACACAGAGAAAATTAGAATAAAGTTTACAATCCTGAAAGATGAAAGTACTGCACTAAAGACACCCAAAGAATTACTAAGTTACTGAACACAAGTTTAGGAAGGAATGCAAAAATCCTACACACTGCCAAGGTCAACAATCACATTATTTCATATTTGTGTTACCATGAGAACAGAAAGGGCTAACAACATTATTCATATTCAGTCGCACAGATGTCCATTTGCAATCGCAATTAAATGTCATTTTGCCATTCTGGACTGAATTGAAGTAGTGCAGGTTGGTTACAAAAGCATTGCAATGGGGTCACAGCAAAATAACAATTTCTGTTTACATAAGCAACTCAGCTTTCATACAGACTCAAATACACATTTCAGTTGTGTCAATATAAATGCGTTGATGCAAAAACACCCCTTTTCACACGTTTACACTGTCTATAGAAACCAAAAATTGTGAACAATTTGAATGCTGTGTGGAGAGACGCTCCACTTTTAAACCAAGAAAGTTTGTTCCTGTGTGCATAACACCCAATGTACAATGTTATGACAACGTGACTGCATACATTAGTAAATAAATGAAGAAAACAATGAAACACCTACAAATCATCAAGCACATAAGCTTGTCGCATATAGGCGTTCTTGGCTGGTACATTTTTGGTTGAATAAATCGATCAGCACGTTAAGATGCTTTCACTCCACTGGTAGATGCTCTGTTTGCGTCTAATAGACTTCTAGTCTATTTTTGTCCTACCTATGCTACTTGTACCTTGGCACTGTAAATCACCGGGTCTCATTGAAAGTGAATGGTCACTATGTCTCCATGGCTTGTCGTCCGCGTGAATGCAGTGGTTACAGCACGCACTGCTTCCACGTTGCCTTTCATTTTAATGCAAACACTTTCGTTCCTCTCTTGCTGCTTGTCTGTGAAGCTGGCTCAGTGCAGCGGGAGGTGGCTGCAGAAATTGAATGTGGTCTGAACCTTGGGATACAGCACAGTGCTGCAACACAAACACAGGGCTCTCCGTGCTACAGTCTTAGCATGCTACTGTGGAGCAACACTGTCAGATGCTCTCGGAGGACATTCAGGCCTATTGAAGAGAAGAACAGGAGAATAGAAAAGCTTGACACAATGAAAAGTTCTAGAGAGATAAAGGTGAAGGTTACTGTTGTTTGTTTTGTTTTCTACTTAAGAGTATTTTCAAATGGAGGGTGTGATGAATCTGCTTGGCTGATTTTCTTAGGGACCTGGCGTGGGTGTTTGGGGCAAAGAGTACAGAGACATTGTGAGCGAAGAGATGGTAAGTGCGTTTTAATATAGATCGAATGGGCATTGTGCAATATGCAAAGTCCTCTGTGTGAACCAGCTACTAACCCTGCATGGTTTCCCCAAGTCTGCAGTAAGATTTAAGCAACTTGTCAGTGTTTACCTCGGTGGAGGGGTCAGGTGTTTCATGACTAAACATGCTGAAGCAGTCTATAAATAGTGCAGAGCAAACGCTCAACATGGCCTTGGAGAGCTGGGCA
Organism: Forbesichthys papilliferus; assembly: GCA_025399855.1. Taxonomy (NCBI): domain Eukaryota; kingdom Metazoa; phylum Chordata; class Actinopteri; order Percopsiformes; family Amblyopsidae; genus Forbesichthys; species Forbesichthys papilliferus. Next base: position 7,140 of record JAODOY010040556.1, read on the forward strand.
GGCGTGACTGACATTTAGCGTGTCCATATATAACAGGAAACTCCCAGAGCCAGAAGTTATGGTCGTCCCCGTAATAATGGCTTTGGCATAAATGCAAACTATTTATTGATCTGCAATTACCTCATGAAGGCGTTCCTTTGCAAATAAGTACCAAGGCTTAAATGGCCTCACAATCATTCATATTCCTCATGACACTCATCACCGATAAGCGAGGAGGAAATGTAATGCAATTGAGGGAAGAATATTAGTATGCATAGTATGCCTACAGTGTTGTCATATTTCTAAATGCTGGAACATTAGAATCAAATTCATTATAAATACAGAGTACCGCATACCTTTTTCCTTATAACAATTATGTAAATATTTTGATATTTTTACAGGAAAAGCTGAAGCTGCATATAATCAGTCAAAGGCCGTCTTATTTCTGTTTCCACAATGCATGACACTCGTCGTGGACAGTTAAACATTTCATTCGATATACCGGTTTTAATTTAATGTTAATAAATAAATGGAATAAATTATTCCACATACTGCCGCCATACCATAGCACAGCTGAAACAACAGCTGTAATGCATATTGTTCGATGCTAGAAGTATTTGAGCGCTGTTCAAAATATAATGAGTGGGGACCCATTAACTCAGCGTACCCTTCTTACTAACGAACGGCTGGCTATATGACATATTAACATGCCAAAACACAAAACATTTGTAACATTAAAGGCAGGGTCAGTCATTCTCGAGACCTTCGAGCTCAAACCAAATCCCTCTGTGTCACCACCTAGAAAAGTTGAAGACTGTGCATGGCTACACCTCCAGCTTGCTTCCATGATGATGGGATATTGGCATAGCAGTATTTCAGTATTTTCACCCTGATAAGACATACCTCGAATGCTTAATTGCTCTGAATTCATCTTTGAATGTCTATATTGTAGTGGGATTATTTCCTTCCACTTCTCTTCAAAATGTGTCTCCACCACTGGTTTATCTCATCATATGCTGTGCCATGAGAAAATGGCTCCTAAAGTACTACTCCTTGTCGGCCTTGAATCCAACAACGGTAATCGCAAATGCTATTAAATTTACAGTTATTAGTATATTCCCACCATTTGTCTTTTGCTTGCATTGTCAGTTACATTATGTAACTGCATACTGATTCAATCATATCTTGTGTCATACTGTGGAGCCAAGCAATCCTTATAGTAATCAAAGCCTTCACGTAGGCCTAAATTATTCAATTAAAATGCTTCGATATTCTATCCTAAAATTGGAATCGGCCTAAGCCAGGAAGATATTAACTAAACATACCGTGATATACCGTGAAACCGGTATGTCTTAAACAAATACTGTGATTTCCATTTTTGCCATACCGTCCAGCACTACATGCCACATTAAGCAGAACATGGTGAACATGATAAACCAGCCGGTGGTCTAACTTTGACAATGTAATAATAAGTGTATCCAGATGAAAAATCAACATGAATTAAACATACAAACTGGTTGGTTACGACCTGCTACCTCATGACCACACAGTGATGATTAATGGGGGATTAATGACACATCCATTCCTCCGCAAGGCAGATTGTCCCACAAAAGACTTGATAGCAATAGTCCGCACAGACGTTCCAGCTCAGTGTAATCAAGATGTGTGTGTGCGTGTGCACACGCCCGTGCGTCTGTGCATTAGGAAAATGCAGACATGTTAAATTTTGAAAGGACGACATTAAGGATGAGAGACGAGCGGGATGACAGAGGGCTGTGGGAGACAATAAAATCAAGGCCATCCAAGGCCCGAGATGGATTGATGAGTCCATTGAGCGGAGGTGGCGGGCGGCCAGCTTGCACAGAGGTCAGTGTGAGAAGGATATCTCTTGGAAGAAATGGTGCATTTAAGAAGGCCGCGGTTGCTCAGGAGAAGGAAGGGAGCGTGGGGCCGGGGAAAAAGAGAGATACGAAGTTGAGTCGGGGATTGAGTGAGGAGAAGGCCAATGCCAGTATGTAGAAGAACAAAGGGACGTGGGAAAAATCTAAAAAGAACGATGGAGAAGGATTATAGAGAATAAAAGAGATTGATTGGGCTGGGGGCAGGTAAGTGGGTGATGGAAAGGAAATGGAAAAGGGAAAAGAACGAGTGAAAAGAAAAAGTGATGATGTGAGAGACTTGGAAGAAGATTGAGTGTCAGAAGGAGAGGTGTGTGTGATGCCAGTTACCTCGAATTTAAAGCTCAGTGCGTTGCTGATATATGCTTCACTGTTCACACGTGTCGTATTAGAATTGAGGCAAAGCCACTGTGCCAATTCACCATCTATCACCTGCAGCTGCACGGGGGGGACACGCAGCAAATGTAACTTCTTGTGTCTCAGAGGCACCATACACCATATCTATGCCCAACGTTGTGCCAGGATTATTATGCCTAGCCTCAACTGGTTGTATTAATCAAACTGATTATTCAATGAGTCAGGCTCTCGCACAAACAAGGAAAAATAATGGTGCCAAATCTTGGCCACCAAAAATGAAAAATATCACACATCTGCCAGTTGTGATTTACTGCAATGGAAGTGTCTGCAATCACCCCGGCTGGCTAATTGAGTTAGGTTTATAATGTTGAAGCCCACAATGAAATGTATGCAACCATCTGCCACATAGAGTAGATGAACAAGAACATTGGTAGAGTTGATATTTGTCAGAAGTTAACTGTTGAACTTTTCAGAAGTGCTCCAGTCAACTTGCTGTGTGGCGGTACGGTGAATGACAGAGGTTGTCTTCCTTCATCATTCCCCTATCCTCACTTTTCTGACAAGGTGATGAATGCTGCAGGAACTATTTGTTGATGCTGATTCATATGTATGGCCTTCAAGTGCAACTCATTGCTTTCTGTATTCAAGTGCAAGATCAGATATGTTGGTAGGAATGTGGGCAGCTTGGGTAGTCCTAAGTAAAACATTTAGTGAAATATGTTTCAAAGAATGCTATAATTATGCCAATAAGTCCAATGGATACGAACGAGTCAGTAGCAATACTTCAACACACATTGGCAAGGCCATAACTGTTCTTTTAACCTGCCATGATAATGATGTGTAATTGATGTGGCAGCACATTCTGTACAGTGTATTTAGCGGTAGAAAAAGAAAAAGAATGGAAAGTGTTCTATTGAGATGTACTGTACCCTAGGGAAGTTACTGTATAGAGAATGTTTTTCGCCTCCATCTGTCCTTCACACTTAATATGTGCCTCTCACTTCAATACACAGCCTGAGTATAAAAGAAAGTTGCTGATGCCCATGAAGTCTTTTAGAAACTTGGTTGACAATTACTACAGGCCAAATTCCTCAAATGAAGCAGAATCTCTGTTCTTAGGTGCAACTCTACACCCCAACCACATCAGGTCATTTACTAGTAAATACTAGCTAGTAATAGTAACTAGTAATAGAGATCCCTTAACTCGTACATGCAGTGAGATTGAAAGAAATATAAATAAATGGATATTGAATCCCTAATTATGAGGGTGCAATGCCAATTAAATGTTTTGTGTTGTGTAACAATACTGCTTCAATTCTTCCAAAAACAACTGGAAACATGACAAATATTAGCATGAGACAAGAAAGCTCCTGCCTAGTTTACATGACCAGATTGTGTGGTTCTTGCCTTCTTTGTGCAAGTCTTTGGTTCAAACGTCATGAGCTGTTCCTGATATTACTGCAAAGTGAGTTTGGTCTTTCTTGGTGCTCACGTCAATTATTTTTACTGCTCACTACCTGGTTGTTAGCCAGCAAATAGCATGCCATATTCCATCAAGACTAGCAGGAGAAGCAGCCTAGTAGTGATGAGCGTATTCACCATATTGTGAGCCAAAGCAGGTTTTTATCTTAAACTTCAACCTCACGTATCCTTGTATGACTATTTAATGGCCTGTCTCAGCTTGGGTGCTGGCTCAGTGAGCTCCAACCATTTGTTCAGCATTTTCTCCTCTGAATATAACCTGACATGCCTCAAAATTACTGTTTAACTGTTATTAGCATGCATGTCCGAACACAGACAAATGAAAACCTTAAAGAGAACGTTCTCACATTCTACAGTGAGCAGCTTATGTGTTATGTTAATGTAGCTCCAGTGAACGCCAACCATGTTCTGATACAGTGTGCATTTATAACTGTGATGTATATCCATTTACCATTTACCATGTATATCTAACTTACGCAAAATAAAGAATTTTGAATCTGATCTGGCGGCCAAATATTTTTGCAAACATGGTCTATATTAAAGTGATCACTTATGTAGGTGCAGCAAATAAAGTTAACTGCTTAACTAAAATAGGCAACAGTCTAATCCTGGCTTCTCCACGCTACGAGGGGCAAGTCCATGTGATGCATCTTGTATGAAATGCCAAACATATTGTCTTGTGGGATTTGTCCTATAGGTGTTAAATGCACTCTACGGACCACTGGTTGATTTAAGATGTTGGATAAAGGTGGGCTAGGATATGCTGTCTTTACACTGGCATGCTTGTGGTTCTGTGCACAACCAAGGGAATAGGTGATTTATCTGTACTGTTGGCTCACTGCATCTGTACCAGTTTGCCTTACAGGTCCACTGAATGTTAGTTCCAACCTAATTCGAGATATTTCATAAGTCCCCAAGCTTAACTTACTGTACGTGGATGACTTCTCCCTTTGCCTCAAAAGGTGCAAACAAGACTGAAAGGTATTTGAATACATTTCACATACACAACACAAAGGCCCAGGCTTTGTACTCATCCAATCAGATGTTTGCTATACTAAGTTAGCAGAAACATATAAGGACAAACACTCTCAAAACAGTGATTGTCTAATTGGACTGTTAGTGTGACTATTAGTGCCTGCCCATAGAGTATGTGGAAATATAACGCTGTCGCAAATGCATTTCATGGCAGGCTATATATTCTACTGTATCATCAGAATTTGATGACATTTTCCAAATATGGTAAATGTATTTAAATGTGCCATATTTAAGGCAAATTCAGCTTCTCTAAAACTAAACCTCTTAATAAAAATAACTTTAAAGGTGATATATACAATATTTTTAACATTAATATAATAATAAAGCAGTGAACAACTATTTTCTATACAAGTATATTCAGAGTAACTGCATCCTGACCCTATTTAAACATATAAAGCCATCAAAACAAAAGGAAGATGAAAGGAATAACAAAAGAACACCATATATTGAATATATAGATATTACAGATTTTAGTCTGTGCTTCTGCTAAGGTAAAACCTATTGTTTATGAATGTTAATGTGTCCTGTACAGTGCTGCCTCTCCAGTTAGTTTTTTCTGTTTACTGCGGTAGAATGCTGATCTCAAAATAAATATTTCCTCTGAAATGCAAATCACAGAGAGGACAAAGGATTATGTGCATTGTGCATATAGTATTCTCTGCTGCAACAATATTGCTGAGATGAGCATGCAGTTCACTATTTTGTTTTCTAACCTAAAACTGATTGTTTTCTGTCGATGCAGTTGTGTTGTATAGAATGCTCAGCCCCCATGGCACATGCCAATCACAATAAAAAACAGCAATGTTACTTCTAGGGGCTGACTAATGAATAGTGTACATTCTTTTTTACATCAGCTTCCCAAACAAATAAGTGCTTAGTAAATTCCATATTGATGGGGATTATTGAGACTTAATCTTGAAAAAAAAGCTTTGATCTGGTTCTCTAGCAGGATCTCGGTAAATGTTAAGATGTATCCATAAGTGGTTTACACACACACATACATAGGCTATACATAAAAAAGAAAAACATATTTTTAGTCAGTGAATGGAGCCATTTCAGTGAATAGGGATATTTTTCTGTATCTTCACAGTACTGTGCTGTAGTACGTCACACACGTTCTCAATAATAGACATTGTTGTTGATTTTTTGCATTAACACAGATATTCTATAATGGATTTGAATAAAAACAAAACTACGAAAGCACAGTTCACCTTCTTACAGTATCTCTCGTGTACACATACTACACATATTTTAGCATGTACTTGTGCAAGGGGTCAGATGCCCTCTCCAGGCAATAATGCACTCTTGTTTCTTTGATTGAGGATTGAATCTTAAATGCCACCAGATACAGCACTGTATCCTAAGGATTGAACTCACTACATACAGTGCTTATAAAAACCGAACCATAGAGTGTGAACTATACTCTTGGTCCAATGGCAAAGGACTGCTAGAAAATGAAATATCAAAGACATTGAGGCATTGAGTGCATATCTCCCCCACACTCAAAGTGCTTTCCCTTGTTGCTGAATAGAAATGTGTTTGATCTAAAACTTCAGGTCGTAGTTGTCTGCTATGATGATAAATATTGCATGAAAACGGCCTTCCACTGCACTTCATCTTCTCTTCACCCCAGCAGTGATGTCGTGTTGGTCTTCTGGAAGCAGAAAGACCCTGAAATGTGATTCCAAAAGTCTCAAGGACATGCCTATTTGGATTATGAAGCCTAATGTCTTAACCAGAGGTATCACGTGTCCTAACCATCCCTGGCAGGTGCTGGCTGGTGCTGTTGGCCCCTAAATGAATCCTCATCCGATATTCTTGTTCACGCCAACGCAACAGGTGATGATGGATATTTTCAAAGATGAAATGATTATGATTAATACAAGACAAGGACTGCATGTTCAATTGAACATTGTACAATAAGCTCTTGGCTTACCTCTCCCTGCCAGTTACATTCACTTTCATCTGTGCTTTTTATTTTATTTTTTATTTTTTTGTTGCTTTGCAGTAAAAGTCTTTGTACACCACAGTCTGTTAAACAGCCTTAAGTAAGCATATTTCCAAACCAGTGTGTCCATTAGAAGTTGCTGTGCTGTATTTATGTAAAAATGTAACAGAAAAAACACCACATCAATACAACTACATGGTAATGTTAATTGTTACAATTACTGACTGAACGCCTGAATGGTCAAATCTGCATTGGAATGTTGCCCTTGTAGACTTGTTATATGTACTGTATGTTCTGTGTATAATCTTTATAGTTATTTGAAGTTATACCATCTTCAGTTTTTCCTACTGCAGTGGCTCCTGATTATTTGCATCAGCATTCCGTTAGTTATGCCTTAATTACAGATCATAGCCGCCGCTAGTACACCTGGGAGTAAAATGGTCTTTAATATGGCTGCAGGCAGAGATTAGCTATCCAGCTGTTTGCTACCCTCCAAAGCTGTCAGCCCGTATTTGAGCCAATTGCCCTGTGGAACTCAATAATCAAACCTGTAATAACCTCACACAACCTCAAACACATCCATGTGCACGGCCAGCCTGTCTCTCTCTCTCTGTCCCTCTCTCTCTCTCTCTCTCTCTCTCTCTCTCTCTCTCACCTTTTCCATCCAGCTCTCCTCCCCATCCTTAATCTGGCATTGCAAACCAAGTATGATACATGTTCTGCTGAGTTAATTGACTGGAACATATTCACCTGAAACTATGTTTTTAAGGTTTGTCCACATGACACTTGGATTTGAGGTTTTAAACGTGATTTCTGATTAGGTTAATGTGTGCCGCTACTGGAAATATGCACATAAAATAACCTTCATTTGAAATGTGTATTTTTATTATTGGCATTTTATCTTATCTATTAGTTACATTTTTATTCTAATTGTATGGTTGTTAAATTATGAATTCATTTTAGAAATAATGTCAGGGGTGGGCAATAATCATATTTTGCATTAATACTGGAAAAAATACTGTATATAAATACATAGAATAAGATGTCATTTTCTACACATTTCATTCTACAAATACAGTCTGAACTACCTGTTCAATTTCAAACTAATGACATCTCTAAATATTTCATTTTCACGTTGATTTATTTCTCAAAATGAAAAGAGATTAGTAAGTTCAAACAAACTGTCCTCATGGCTGCAATGATACTGTTCCATATCTGTAAGTTATTTCTTCTAATGATCAAATTACTTTAATATAAGGTCAATTAAATTGACCTGACTTGCTGAATATGTTAGGGTTTTGATAAATGGTGGAACCATTGGTGCAAAATGATATGAGCATACGAGCAAGGCAGGAGAACAGAATTGAAAGATGAACAGGGAGAGAAAATATGACATGTATAGTAATTACTATCATATAGTTTGATTGAAGTCATCAAGTATAAGACTGAATGCATTACATATTACGTAAGGCACATCTGCAAATTACAGATTTTATCAGTTGCTTTGACAAAATGGTATTTAAAGTGTACCTGCACACTAAAATGTTTTTTTTTAGCTCTTATCTAAGTAATAGGATTTATCTGTGATGAGACACATCAATGATGGTGTTAATATTGACAAAATGCCTGTTAAATACAGATCTTAACATATCCATTAAAAATCACTCCAGGACCTGGCTGGTTTTCAACGGTACATTCTGACCGCTCATATGTCATCAAATTCAAATGTTAACGTTAATTTTATGTTAATGTTGAGTCAGGATCAGAGCTGTTTACAGTTAGACTGTAAAGCTAGAACTACACCAAGGACTAGAGACTGGGCGTCTTTCAGCAATTACCATTTTGTCATCGCGATTGCGAGGACGCTCTTTCAGCTACCTTCTGAGTCTGCACGGACAACGCAGAAAACAGCAACAAGGAAGTTGCGGGACTATTGCTGACCGCTAGTAAAGAACCCTAACACCAAAATCTAGTAGCCTAGTGCTTGCATTATCAAATGTAGGACTTTCTATGCCTTTTGTTACTTCAAAATGAAATGAAGAGAAGACGAAGAAGTATAAGAAACATAAACAAGCGCGCAACACGGCGCATATCCATCAATTTGCCGTGATTCTGAGGTATCATGTTATAATGCAAACAGTAAACAGTTTACTCTCACTGTCATTAGGTTTTTGTGTTGATATTATTCTGCAAGAGAGCCTGAAAAGCCTTTACATAGATTATGATTGGTGGAAACGCTAGTGATGTCCTCTACCTCTTTCTGGCGATTCAAAATTTGAACCACTAGAAAAAGTTGATAGAGCGTTGGGTTTCGGTTGATAGGAGCGGTCGGTCCAGTGGCTACACCAAAAAGTCAACCAGTGACCTGACAATTTCTGTTGATAAGCAGTCGCTCCCACACGCACAAGCGCTTTACAGTATTTTTGCCTCACATTCACCCATTCACACACACATTCATACACCGATGGTGATTGGTAGGTATGAAACATTCAGTTTTCATGGAAAGACTCCTTTAATAAAGAATGTTCATCGCTTATACGTCAATACAGGTCATTTCAAGCTAGAAAGGGATATTTTGCTTAACAAACTCTTTGGAGGGCCTTGGACGAAAGCGATTGTTCGCTTAATTTATGGAAGAAATAAAATATCACACAAAGTCAGCAGCCAGTGCTTTGTGAAACGTAATTGTGAATTGTGACAAGTCATTTGAGAACAGTGTTATTAAGATAAAACACCTATTGCAACAATGTGATGTTTGATTTCAGCACATGGGCAGAACCACAATTTGACACGCATCTTCATTTTCACTGATTCATGCTGATGATTTAATTTATAATAAAATGCAGTTCAGACAGCCTATTAACATCTTTTTGTCTAATCATGAACTTATTACAGCTTGGCAGTGCTGTTGGCAGAACCCTCTCACTTTCTCCAGGAGATTTCTTAATGAAAGGAGTTTAACGCTTTTTTTGGACAGGGTCCATTCTCTACTTTGCCTAACAAGGTAGTTATTCCTTTCCACTTTTCAGATACATTTTCCTTCGTGTAATGGGGTGCCAAAGCTACCAGGGGACGGCAAGTCAGTAGAAAATCTGTCAGTGCACTAAGGATCAAAGACATTTGCAAAGAGCACACACACGCACACACACACACATCAAACACTGCTGTGTTACCTAGCAACCTTAGACCAGGTGTTGCGTAGGGTAGGAACTGTTAAAGCCCACGTTGTTCCTGTTTTCCACAAATACAATTTGGAAGGAAATCGATAATGCAGTGAGTGTGCACATAATGCGGACTGGAGGAGCTTCTCCTCTCATTCGGCAGACATGAAAGTGGAGATAAGAGTGTCTCATAAGAAAATCTCAGACGGGGGGGGGGCAATATGAAGTTGGGAGTCGCATCTGCTGATAGAAGACAATAATTCACCATGAATATTATGTTGCTCTTTTGTTAATGCACACTTGGTAAGCAACTTGGCAGAACAAAACAACACACATCTCCTGATTTTCACACAAAAAATGCATGTTTTGTATAATGCATTGTACTGCAGTGCAATTCAGTAGATACTGTGTGCTGTACATTGTACAGTAGGCATGGCTTTCTGTTTAGCAGTAAGAAAAAAAACACAGCATTCATTCAAACAGAAAGTGCCTGTGTTGCTAGAAGATTGACTATGTTGCCTTTCGCTGATGATGTTCAGTATCTTAAAGCTGAAAATACATACACAGCCTAGATTTGTGCCACAAGCCTACAAATGCACATATCCAGCCATCCACTTACACAGCCACACCGAGGAGAGTGTGATATCTGTAGCCGGTAAGACTCAATTCCACTGAGTGGCCATGTCAGAACGGAGTTAGGCAATTACACCTGATGCACCACAGAACACAGAACGCAGCCTCCGTGGAAGCACTGAGGTGAGGCCAATAGCTCCTGATGCATCACGCGCAGCTCTTTATCAGAATTACAACACAGCTGTCATATTAGTAGCAAATGAGGCACTTCTAGGGGCAGGATAGCCTAGTGAACTACAGCAACAACTTGGGGTCAAATCCCTCAAGGCAGGTCAAACACAAGTCGTGTTTTTATAAGGAGTAGCAAGTGCTGTACGCCAATTTAATGGGAACACATGAAACTACATTTGGTTTTCTGCCTATACCTACCAACCCACAAATGCTGAAATAAGACAACCCAGTCTGTTTTTTATGAGCTGACTATGTCTGAAAATGTGTTTCAGCAAGTTGTTCAGATTTTGCTGTCCTAATGATGTGCTGGTGTTGAGGTAGAAGAACAATGACCACCTCCCAACACAACCCCCACCCTATTCCAGCTCTGTATCTTTTACACAGAGCGTTGAGGGGAAATGAAGGCACAATATACCATCTTGAAAACATTCTGCAAAAAGCGCTTCTGGTTCAAACTGATATGAATATGGTTAGATATGGTGTCAGAGGCTGTATTCTCTTCACGCTCAACAGCGGCCAAGCAGTGGTGGGGCGAAGCTGTACTTGCGACAACACAGGAAAGAGGGGGCTGGTTGAGTAAAGGCTCATTAGCATTTAAAGGAACAGGCACTCACACGACTACTCTGAACAGAGTTTTTTAGACTGTAGAGAATGATGCAGTTGCACTTAAAGGTGTACTGTACTCAGCTATTGCGAGCTAATTGTAAGCTAATACAGTTTTTGCCAAATTAACCAAATAACTCCATTATATTATTTTGCTAACTTACTGTTCTCTGTAAGTATTGAGAAATTAATCCAATACGTCTACACAGTCCTGCCTCTATAAATAAGAACATAAATAAAGTGGCAAACACCATTCACAACAATAAGCTGGAGTACTAAGCTTTGTTTCACAATGCATTTCAATGTGTGAGGCAGTACTGCGGAGGGATATTGTTTTTATTTACATTTACATTCACGCCATTTGTGCTTTAAGTTAGCAAGTGTCCTCGAGAATAACAACACCCGCCTTTAATCCTTTAATTACTGTGGTACTTTGGCCAAAGCAAAGCATGTCATATACATTTCTTTAAGACTTCCAGGAACTGTGTCAATATGTGGAAAAGGGGCAAAATATGTCTCATTTGAGTCTTCCCACAAAATGTACCTCGGAGACGCGAGTGAATGGCAACGTTAATTAACACACGCTCTATCCCTGGGTTACGTGGGCATGTCCTCCCATGCCAAGGTTTGTTTACCTATGAACGGTGATTGCTGTTGTAGAGAGTTAATGGGGAAGGCATCGGGCATAATGTGCTTGTGCAGCCCTCTCAGGAGTACTTCAGGGAGCTGGGAGAGTGATGTGGCACCACAGCTATCCCAGCGTGTCTGTCTTAGCAAGCAGAAACAGGTGTAAGCTGTGAAAGTGCTTGATGAATGTTCTCTTTAGTGCCAGTGACTGACTGCCCTTATTCAAACAGCAGACAGCTCCTCCAGCTAAGTACCCTAGGAGTAGACACTGTACATGACTCACGCAGACACGCACGCACACACTTAAACACCCTCACGTGCGCGCACACACATGCTGTGTAGTTCACGCATGCCATGCAGGTCCAATGACACACATTCCCTTGCAGATTATTTTTACTGTTTTGACCAATGTAGCGGGGAACACGGTTGACTTGAATCCTTCTGCAAAGGCTCGCCAGTATGAGTTTTTAACCACACGGGCACCCATTTGTCACGGTCTGCTGTCTCCCCTGATCTGCTTGTCTGTCCCCGTGTTCAAGATGGTGGAACGTTTGCTACATGTTTAATGAACGCAAACGGCAGTGGACTGAACAGCAGGTTACAAAACCGGGAGGAGTTGGGCTTCCCCCATATAGGCTGTGGGTTGAGCAACGTTCACATGGCTAACAACTTTAAAGCGGTTGTGTTTTACAGCTGTAGATTGCAATGTATCTGCTGTACAGATGCAGAGGAAACGTGTCGTTCAGTGAAAAGGTTAATTGAACTTTCAGTCCACTGAACACATCGTGTGTTTTGCTTGTGTCTGTTCCAGGGGGGTAGGGTCTGACTCTAAGCTTGAAGCTGTCGTGACGTGTGCCGACGGGTGGTACTACAGCCTATAGGACCAACTGCAATACTGTTCATGAATTAATTAGCGGTTTAACTGCTCCGCCCAAACATTTTCAGGTGCCGCACTTGGTTCATATGGTGCTTAATAATATTCTCTTGGTATATTTCTTCTAACAATGTCAATAAATCCAGTTTGGACGATTGTTTGTCATGACGTAATAATCATGAAACAGTCCAACGCTGGTACCTGAGCTGCGTGTGCATTTCTCTTGCACGAGCAACAAGCGGCATTTTTGCGAGCGCAACATCGACCCTACTTTTAGTGAAAATGCAGAATATAATAAACAAAACATGCCTGCAAATATAACAGTACAGTGCAAAACAAAAACAAATCCATCTTCTTCTTCCGCTTATCCGGAGTCGGGTCGCGGGGGCAGCAGCTTCA
>JAODOY010040567.1:0-20302 GCA_025399855.1 Forbesichthys papilliferus
GTCCCCTGCTGCTTTCATACGGTCGCCTCATACGGTGGAGGGGGAGCTCCATTTTACACCGTTTTATACGCCTGAATATACGGTACATTAGATTAATATAGGCTATTGTTCATAAACAGTAAACGGATAGAAATCGGCTGCTTAAATAATGTTTACCTAAACATTGCTCATTGTTAAAGATGCACTTGTCACTTTGTGTTGTTGCTAGCAGCTAGCCACATATCTATCATAACCCTGTATTGTATTGGCAAGAACAGGTGCGGTTTCATGCTATGTAACCCTTCATTCAATAATGTATACGTGCTTATGTGTACATGGCTGGTTAGCGGGCAATGATGGCTGCGCTGTTGTGCTATGATATAATTTAACCTTCATTCATAAAATAATGTGCTTAGTGGATGCATGGCTGGTTATCAAAATGTACCACCTGTTTCTTCACATTGCTGTGCAAACTACATCTGACTTCCATTATCTTTTACTGTAGTCTGGATGGCAAGGTAGAATTAATGCGCAATATTAACACCTTGAAAACACTGCTGAAAATTAACCAAATGTGGTTCAAACCCCATAAAACTATGTTAAAAATGCACTTGAGTACTAGCAGTAAAGCAGTCGTAGCCTCACGTCAACACAGATACGTGGAAGTTGGGACGGGGTGGGCAGTGGCTTGTTACATTTAAAGCAACAGTCACTAAAATCTGATCATTATTTGAGAGTTGTGGTTGTGATTGTACTATTCCACATAATGTGTGTGGTATTTTCACCTAAGATGGTCAACTACACTGCTTTGAGAAGTTAAATGGAGTATGAAATGACTCCTTTAAGTGTTTCTTTACAACACTAAAATAAACATGTTGTGTGTGTCATGTCATGATTTCATGTTGAACTTGGTTAATTGGGGAATTTTGGGTAGGCCTAAATATTCTTCACCTGTTAAAACACATTTTATTTAATCTTGTTAAAGTTTCATGTTCCAAAGTTTAGATTACAAAAGATTACAAAAACTCAACGCCAGCAATTACAGCACAATTAGTAAAAGATGGAAATATGTGTTGTTACAGTATACCCATATAAAAACATGTGCCTAGAGCTTCAGTCTTCCAAAATTAGCCTTTCATGTGTCCCTACTGTGAAACAATTATTTAATTGGATCTCCAACTGTCATTTTAATTCTTAAGCTTGTGTGAAGCGCCACCATGTCACAACCTAGTCTGTCACATGATTTCATACTCTAAACAGAGATTTTAGTATCTCTGGCATGATATACAGTAACTGCAATGTTGTAAAAAGCTTTTTTCAAGGAAAGACAGAAAGACAGTTATTTTTTGCTCACACCACCATCAACAGAAAGGGTTTACTGTTGTTTCTGTTCTGTGTTGTGCAACTGCAGCGCCATATGTATTGAGGTAATGTCCACAGAGGAAAACTCATACAAGTTAAATAAAATATTGTGTATATTAGTGTTGTTTTAATAATAATAAATCATATGTAGTAAAGATGGATAAACAATATTTGTGGGTGACTGAGATTTTAAAGATGCCCTTAACATGTCAAAATAGATTAAAACTGCACAAAACAAGTGCATATCAACAAAAAACCCTGCAAAATTAGGTCAAAATGGTTCTGTGTAAAAATGCTGAATAAATCGTCTTTCTCTAAGTATTATAACTATATTTTTTGAGACATTGCACAATTGACATGTATTATTGTTTAATCCAAGGTGACTTTACAGTACCCTGTACTGGCGGCGGCAGTGTTTTGACGGCACGTCAAAGAATGCAACATTCGAATCGCAAAGAAAAATTGACAACGGAGTGCAAATATCTGCAGATATTCAGATGCATGTTTATGGCTAGATGCTCAAGAACTAAAACAGCTTTCTAAACTTTGCCCCGTTAAAAAGAACTAGTTCTAAAACTCTGCCATCTCTTGACGCGTGTTGACGCCTCATGTGGGCGTTGGCCTTTAGGTTGGCCTTTAGACAGCATTTAGCATGCCTACAGATTATACAGTATGCATGTACGTGTAAGTGCTCACTGAAACAATCTGTGTCATAATAAAATTAAAGCAACCCAGACCATGAACGGGAAAATCTGCCAATAAAACTGAACTAAAAAGTGAATGAATTTGATTTGATTAGAATTAATCTCTGGTCATTCACACAATGTTCTTGTCTCTGCCTTCCTCTCAAGAACATGATAGGTCATTAGTACATTTCAATTTCAGAGGAATTCTACACAACTATCTGCAGATTCTCTTCATTACTGTCTTTTACACTTCACTTTCCAGTCCATAGCCCATAGCTGGCAAGACAGCTTAGGTTCTCCATCGCTAGCAAATTCACCCACTACTGTATGCTTGTTTTCCACATGAAGGGCCTTCATTTGCTTCCTCAACACGTTATAGTACAACACCTTTCATATTCTCACTCTTACTAATCATAATTCAATGTGATGTTAAATGCAATTCAAACTTTTCATTTCTACCGCACAGTTGAACTATAGCTGAACTATTTATATCAGGATATACTTTAATGCTTACATACCAATAATTCATGATATATTAACATGTGTGGAGTTGTCAATTTCAGGGAGCTCAAGCAGTCATTAATCATGAATAACATAAACCATTTTCTCAGACACTATATAGATTGTGAAGGTCAAAATTAGAACAATAAACAAAAGGGACTTCACTTTAAAATGCATGTCCAGTATTGTGCGTCTTCACATACAAACTGTGTTTTTGCAGCACGTGAAGTTGTCACTAATATTTGTTTAGAAAATGATTTTGAAATAAGTCTTCCATTGTGTTGCTTGTTTCTAACATGTCTACGAAGCTGAGTTTTGGACATGTTTTGAAATATATTTTTGAGAAATAATGGACGAAGAGGCCAGATGGATACCTTATGTCAAACCTCAGTGGAATAAGGTACAAATAAAGAAGCTACAGGGTTAAAAAGTCTGAAAATTATGTAGAATTAAATTTGCACCATCTTTAGGAGTGCATAAGAAAGCTGCCCAAATAACTAAATGAGTACAACTGGATTTGTTAGTTTTGAATGTTCCTCCAAATATCAGGCACTTGTATATGTCAATTACAGTACATACCCCTCCTGCTCCCAGACAGTATCCGTTTTCTTGCATTATAACTTATAAGGTTCAGTGTACCTTCCTTTAACAGTGAGGACCTACAGTACTTTACATTGTATATACTGTATATTTACGTATCTTCAAATGCTCACAATAATTAAGATATTGAGCTTCCTCTTTCTGTAGGACATTAGACATCTAATCTGAGTAGTGGCTTCCTTTACCATTGAAAAGGTAATCAAATGATGTGGCAACATGACTAGGAGCGAATGGCATAAAAGGCTCAGTGGAACAAGCATAGTGTGAAATGTTTTTAGTCTAATCTCATCACTGTTTATGGTGCGGTAGATGAACAGTGCCATTCAGCTCAATTCTAGCTGTAATTGGGTGTAGACAGAACTGCTGAAGCAAGATGTCTCAAAAAATGCCTTCTTCCTCCTGTCTTATCCTGTACTGTCATGACATAAAATACTGACTGCAACATAACTACACAACACAGCTAGGGATTGAGGTTTAATCTAAACACTACATTTATGCTCATGATAATAATCATAGTAATCATTTGTGACGTTTTCTTCTAAATTGCGTGAATTACTTTCAATACTGTGCAAAGTAATTTTCAATACCCATTCTTGGTCTGTAATACTGGATTTCTTGGCCTTAACGTTTTCTGTATCCATAGTGCCCCCTTGCTTGGTCTTCGTTATGTTTTACCTACTGCACTGGGTAGCACCATCTGAACCCAAGTTATGTCTTTGCTTAGTCTGAACGTAAATAGGCACTACGTTCAAGTTTATGGTCTATTAAAAATATGTTGGTTGCACCACACAAATAGTTCTAAAGTTACGTAACAGTAACTTCTACCTTAAAAATTAAACCTCTTCATCCTTAGGTGTAAGATCCATCGTTAATAAGACGCCAACATTGCCATGCGGTAAATGGCAGTAGCCTACATACACTCAAACTGATTTCAATGTTGAAAGTGAACCCCTTTTTATAATTGACAGCACAATAGGCCTACTTCGAATCAATTGCCATCATATCAGCTACCATACGGCAGTACCATGGGTACGGTAGTAGAGGCTATATGGTAGTGTTTTTAGCCTGCGTGCTAACAACATTATCCACTTGACGAACATCATCTCATTAGCGCTGACGTGATATAAAAACGTAACTGTGGTTGTACCGTAGGCTACTTCTCCCAAAACGAATGTCAAAAACACTATATAATTTATATATATAATGTTATTTTATTCCACAAAATAGACTGGTGGACGGGATGGGCATTACTGTGGTTAAATCCAATACAGCAACATGCAAAGTACGGGGGGAGCTGTTGCTGGACAGGCCCAGGCTCGGGCCTAGATTTGAGGCCCTTGCAGGGCTCTATTCTACCCACAACCACCGAAAACAAATGAATAAACTTTCAAGACTCAAGACTCAGATTTGTTAAGATGTTGTGATAAGGATGTTGACCGGGATTCGAGTTAAGGTGGTTCAGACTATGGAATCAAGGAAGTCAGGAAAATTGAGTCATGTCAAGGGAGGAAAGACTAGCATTTAAAGTCTAAGTATATCAAGCCAAGGTTGTTGAGACTAGGGAGGCTAACCAAAGTTTCCAGGTAACAGACAGAAGACACTTGACTTGGGTCAAGGACTCTGTTACTTCATTGACTGATCAGTTGTGTACATGTACAATTGTCAAAATAACAAAATAATGTGTAGAATAAATTGTAAACTACACATTTGCTGTAGAATGTTTTTTTCCTTTTTTTCAAATAACGCAGTATTTAGTTTTTCAAAAAGGCTCTTTTATTCATATATTCCTTGTTCCTTTACATTTATCAAAGGTTCTCTTTTTTAAATTATTATGTTTTATTATATATCTTTCATTTATAGAATTATGCAGTACTTATTTCAATAGTAATGAAGATAGTGCGACTGTTCAAAGATTGCACTGCAGGCGTATGAAAGCCCTGGACACAACATCATACAGTTCTTCATTCTGAATTCCCTATAATTCCACTCTAATAATAAATATGTACTGGCATGTAAAGATTCCAAAACACCCTCCCGATTCAAAAGATAAACCTTTTCAGTTACGGTAGCTTAGATGTGCACTGCCAATTGTATTGGCATCCTGTGTGTGAGCTAGCCCCATAGGACATGTTCCATTAACCTTCACCATCAAAATATAGCCAGTAATGCTGCTAATGTAGCTATAGCTGCAGGCTATTTGAAATAAACATGTGCTCCTGGTATATTTATCTGTCTCACCGGAGGTGGCAGTTTTTAAATAAAGCAATGTGCTAAGATATCTATATATAGAGAAAACCATGTGAGGGATTTGTACTGTATAGGCATACAATTTCATCACCATGGTATTGGAGAGAATTTTTCCCCCCAAATGTAGAATTTATTCAGGAAAAGAGAACCGTAATGAATTCACTTTAAACAATTTGAAGGTCCGCTGTCAACTGATCACCATCTGGTGGTGAGTTGGGTCAGGGCACTGGGGAAGACTCTGGACAGACCTGGTAAGCTAAAAAACAAGTAGAGCAGGTTATCAGCGAACGTTTGGATCAAGGCCCCTGTCCGAGAGATCTTCAACTCACACCTTTAGCGGAGCTTCTCTGGAATCCCTGTGGAAGTTGGGGACATTAAGCCTATGTTAAAAGCATTAATTGCTGAAGCTGCAGCAGAGAGCTGTGGTCTCAAGGTCTTAGGTACCTCAAGGGGCAGTAACCCTCTAACATCGTTCGAAGGGCTGCAGCATCTGCCCTGACAAAAGTGAAAGAGTGGAAGAGGTTTGGAAAAGCTATGGAGAAGGCTGTGTTTTTGGAAGTGTTTCTGGAAAACTGCCCGCCACCTCAGGAGGGGGAAGCGGAGCAGGAGATTGGCCGGAGAATCTGAGAAGCTGGGGCGGTACTGCACTCACTTTACCGCACTATTGTGATGATTCACAAGGCAAAGCTCTCGATCTACCGGTCAATTTTCGTTTCTACCCTCACCTATGGTCATGAAGAGTGGGTAATGGGCGGGTGATGGGTCATGATCGAAAGAAATAGATCACGGGTAGAAGTGGCCGAAAATGACACGAGGAACTCTGAGTAGAGCCGCTTCTCCTTTGCGTGGAAAGGTGCCATTTGAGGTAGTACACGCATCTGGTAAGGATGCCCCCCTGGGCCGGCGTTCCAGGCACATCCAGCCTCCATGGGTGAACGCCTCAGGGAGACCCAGGACTAGGTGGAGAGAATATATCTCCACACTGGTCTGGGAATGCCTTGGGATCCCTCAGTCAGAGCTGGTTAATGTGGCTTGGGAAAAGGAAGGTTGGGGTCCACTGCTTGAGATGCTACCCCTGCGACCTGACCTGTAAGCGGTTTAAGATGGATGGATGGATAGATGTAATCCAGATACTATAAGGGTAACATGACACACCCATGACACACCCATGACTATTCATGCTTTGTGAGATCTCAGTCATCAATGTCTGTTAGAAGCTAAATAAAAATAAATGCTAGATCATTATTTCACAGCTTTACATAATACCATAGTTATGAAGTATTAAGTATTTTATGCTTGGTTTATATGAGGTAAGAATTACTTTGGCAAAAGTACAAGTTGCTGTGAATAGCTGATACATATCTGAAACAAAGGTAAGATGTATCAAAGGTCATCTTGGAACATACAGTATTAGAGTATGGAATATTCCATGAAGGTTAAGTTTGACCATAGTAATAAGTATCAATAATACAGTACACACCAAACATTTATGTAGGCTACTGTAACCAGAGCAAACATGTTTAGGGTTTGAAATGAAACCCCTTAAACCATCTTCAATGGTTTTTACCTCACACAAACATGCCCATGTATTATGTTGGGTTTCTGCAGTTCTGATCATACTAGTAAGCTTATATTGTTATTAGCATTAAGATAACCCATGTGAGATTTCAATTCAGGTTAGATATTCCATGTTGATGACATTAGTAAATTAAGCTCAATAACAGCATAAATATTATTATTTTATTTTTCGCCTGACAGTGTTATTGATATAATTGAATACTTTATTGGAATTATTAGGCATTGTGTCACGCAGCAAGTGGAAGTGGCAGAAACCAAACACAGGTTGGGATTAAGCATGATATATTTAATGAAAATTCAAAAACACTCACCAGAATAGTAGACAATAACCATCCAGGACAGGGAGAAACAGATACATATACTGTGGCTAATTGGGGAATGGAAACCAGATGTGTGGAATGACAAGACAAATACTGAGTCCAGGATGAGTTCATGTGTAACTGGGAAACCCAGGACGCATGGCAGACCAGTGAATGCTGCCATCAATCCCTGACACATTGTGAGTGAACAAATCAAAATATTTATGGAATTTATTTTAGTAAGTCAGAAAATTAGAAATGTGGGTGCTAGTTATAAAGGCAGATATACTTACAGAAATATACATATATTTGCTTCAATGCTATTATATCAAATATTGTGTTTATTCTCTCATTGAGAATTCCCATTTCACCCCTGTTCGGAGCGCACCGAATGACGCAACTCCCAAAATCTTAATCTTAACCTAGATTTCCCGAGTTCTGAATGGTGGAATTAGACATATTACCTCTCAAATTGTACCTAGTCTATTATATCAGAAAACAGCTTTAAGGAAAGTTACTTTTTTATTTTAGTCAGAATTTATGTTAGCTTAGCTTAACACAATGCAAAGTCAACGGAGCGCCAGAGCGGTTTCCCCTCCGTTGAGCGTGGTTTTTATAGTATGGGCCTATGGCCCTCTATCTGCTAATTTCATAACATAACATCAGAAATAGCCAATCAGAGAGAGCAAGGGCGGTATTTATGCTAGGTCTGAACTAGAGGTGTTCACAGGTCCAAGCAATTGGACCAGATCAAAAATTAACCAAATACATTTCACCCGAACGGACTTGACGACAGACCCATACTCGTTCAGTCCACCTGATTCAAGATTCAAGACCCTCTGAGTACCAAAAGAATAAACAGAACCTTACAAAACCATCGAAGCCATGTCGCCATCTATAGTCAAGGAATTGTGCACAGGTTCCCACACTCACACTGCCGTCAAATGATAAGAGGAAGCAAATGAATTGCGGTCCGATTTGAGTTCATAATTTAGATTTACCAACGGAAGCCAAGGCTGAACCTATTCGATGTTAAATTTGTAATTCTAGCATGGACCCTGCACAGACCATGGTCAGATCCGCAAGCAAGTATACGTATAAGCAAGTTGCCTATATGTTCAGAGGTGCTGGCAATAGTATCGCTCACCGGCGTCATTGCCTGCTGTTTCATCAAACCATGACAAAAGAATTCAGTTTATTCGGTTTCAAAATGTTGTTTATATATATATTAAGCTACATTCAGTATAATAATGTAAACATATGTATTAATTGATTATCAGGTCCAGTTGGTAAATGTCAGATTCGACACAGATTCGAGTCAAACACTCAAAGTTGTACGCGACCCAGTCGGGTCAAGCCTTGGAGGACCCATGAAGACCTCTAGTCTGAACAGCAACCAGGAAGAAATATCCATTGTCTAAATTATTAATTTTAAGCGATTTGAAGTTGTGGTAGTTATTATTCAAGGTAATTTTATATTATTATAATAGTGATATTTTAGCGAATATCTTCATTACACCGTCCTACTTGTGAAATAGGTTTATGCAGAAAAAAAGGAGTTGAATGTATGAATGTAGTTGCATCTTTTGAGAGATTCAATTGCGCTCTGTGTCTATGGAGAAAATCTAACATTAATTGGACAAGAGGCCAAAACGCTGCATTTTCAGTCCCGCCCAGACGCTCAGCTTCAATGGCAGTCCATGAGAGCTTTTCCCATAGGAAAACACATTTCAACGTTTATTTGACAGTGGGCTTTCTTTGCAATTTTGTCCCGCCTGGAAGCTCAGCCTATATTTGAAGCTTGGCAGATTTCCTAATGAGGGCGTAAACATCCATCATAGACAGAACGTCTTTCTGTCAATGATGGATGTTTACGCCCTCATTAGGAAATCTACTACGTCTGTATAAAGAAAATCAGAGAGCGCTCGATACATTAGGCTACTCAGACGTCGTATTTTGTATACTTTTTTGCTATCTATTTACAGTATGGAGTTCTCAGTTGGGTTTGTTATTAGATTTACTTTGTCCGTGTTTTGTGATTAGAACTAGGAACATAATTGATATGCTTTTTATTAAACATGGCAGACACAATGTTGCTTAACAGTTTAATTAGAGAGGTCAGTTGACAAAATTGGCTACTTTAGGACGTAAAATGAATGCCCACCAGTGATTTCATTCAATAGAAATAACCCGTGTTGTATCTGCT
This sequence comes from Forbesichthys papilliferus, assembly GCA_025399855.1. Classification (NCBI taxonomy): domain Eukaryota; kingdom Metazoa; phylum Chordata; class Actinopteri; order Percopsiformes; family Amblyopsidae; genus Forbesichthys; species Forbesichthys papilliferus. Next base: position 9,459 of record JAODOY010040567.1, read on the forward strand.
TCCCCTGTTTCTAAACGAACCAACCGCCACTGGTAAGACTATAATAGTAGTAGTAGATAGGCTTACATACTGTATCTATGGTGCATTGGTGTGGTGGTGAGTTGTGCTGTCACGTGTTAGTATCCCAATGAAGTACTAAAATCAGTAAATGATCAGTAATAAGAATGCTTGGCGGGTAGATTTTTTTAAATCTACCATTCAATAGTAAATGTATCATATAGTAAGTGTGTGTACTACTGTGTATTGTGATGACAAGTAAGATGTGATACATTTTATATATCCCTATAGTCTCGCATCAGGATCAGGATCAGGTCAGATCAGGATTTTCTCGCTAGCTTCAGTTTGACTTTGCCGCAGTAATCAGTCTGGAGATCTTCAAATGTACTAAATGTACTTTTTTAAGGTTTTAACCGTTTCAATAGATGGAGTAGATGGACATGTCAAGATATATCCCCACAGCATCACAATTTATTCACAAACAAAAATGTGTTGAGTACTGTAGCCTGCAGCTAAAAACGCAATTCAGGGTGCAGTTATACTTTAACATTTATCAATTGTTGTCTACGGTAGTAAGCAATTTCCCACTGGACTCAAAGAAGATGGTGGCCTTCTGCAGCTTAAAGCAGACAGCATAGGGGACATGTGGTGGTAGAAATGGTATAAAATGGAAAGGGGCAAAAATGACATAGCAAAGAGCAGTGCTCTGTGTCATGGTTGGGGAAAGAGAATGGATTTACGGCAGGATAAGCAGACATCCGATAAGACCTTGGAAGCTATAAACCCCCATGTGAGTTTGAGTGAACGGGTTCAAAAAGGTTCACTGAAAATGAAATGAGCTAAACCCCTTATCGTTGTTGGAAAGTCATCTTTTCAGATTTCGATGATCCCATTTTAACTCAAATCTGAGAAAAGACATGTTTAAAGGCACGCTCTTCAATGTGTGTCTGGAAGTACTTGTGTGGTTGGAATCGGTGTTGCAATAAAGCTGAGAGTGCCTCAACCTCCCGCAGCTGAGTGCTGACTGGCTTGTACTCTTATCTACCTACCCATTACCTTATACAACCACATAAACCTTGTCATAAAACAAACTATATCTCACTGCATCAACAATGAGCCAAGATAAAAATTATAAACTAACAAGTTAAAATTCTACGCGACATATGGAAGCATCGCTATATTAATTAACCCTGGAAGACCCATTTTAGTTTAAAGAAAAGATCACTTAGCTCTCCAAAAAACACATTAGCAAGTTTGTATTTTTATTTTTAAGACTACATTTACATAGTCAATAGGTTATATTGTCTTGCCATTGATAGTAAATGTGTGTTTTTTTTAAAGACACATTTGTAAATGTGTATATTGGAGAGCTAAGTGACGTAATTTTACAACAAGGGGTGTTACAGGGTGGTTAAAGTCTTTTTTTTATCCCACCATTATACAGGCTTGTATAGCAGTAAGACACCATCACAACCTAGAGCACAGAGTATACAGTATGTGCTGCTCTCCCTGCTGAATGTAAGATGTAATAACATTTTTAACGTGTTTGTTAGCGAGGTTCACCACTTGTATAACAATGGACAGTATGCTTTGCCACTATTTAATGAAGACATCAAAGTTAACACTGACACCTTCAGTATTTGTAAATGTTAAAAATGAATATTCTGTCACCAAGGAAAGGTGAAGTCACACTGACTGGTAAATATGGAGCAGGTATGAAATATAGAACATCATTTTTCCAGGTTGTTAGGAACATTTTTGTTTATTACGCAGTAAAAATGGTAAAGAACTACCTCTCCACATGTATCTAAGATTTGGGTTAAATGGCTTGATTCACTAAGAGCACACAAGCGCTGCATCGAATAGAAACACAGCGAAGATATTATACTGCATGGTATTTATTTTCTATTTATGTTTAAAAACTCAATCCCCCATTTTGTTGATTCATGGAGGCTGTTACTCAGAACAACCCAGAGCCATTTTCCCCTTAGAAAGGTGTAAAAGATATCCAGGGGGATTATTTTAATAGAATAAACAAAGTCATTGTGCAGCACAACCGCAGCATCCGTCCTGACAGAACCATTTGAGATAATGCACATGCACAGATGCTGATGACGAGCAGTCACACCAAGGGTACCAGAGTGTTTTACTGAAGGCATGCTCTTTCTAAAGCTGTTGCAACATCAAATAACTCATTTCATTGAGACTCAAAAACATGCACAAACCTTTAGGGGCCCAGTAGAGCTTAGATCATGACTAAACCACTGAACCCTAGATAACATGGTGATGTCTAGTGGTGTATATTCTGGGCTGAGGAAAAGCAAATGACTAAGCAGGTACAGTATTTGCTCCATGCGCCAAGCCAGCTGATTATTACTGTAAACAGGTGTGGGGTAACCCAAGACCTTTTAGAGTGGACACCAATGAGAGAGCAGAGTCCACATTGGTGTGATTCTTAAATAAAATAAAATAGGCCTACAGTACATGGCTTTGACTATAAATGTGTATATGCAGTTATGACGTTATGATCATAATTGGTGAAAAAACTGCAGCTGCACGTGACCAAGAATAGCCAGCATTGTAAGTACTGTCAGACATTAATAACCTGTGTGACCAGTAATCCCTCTACTGTGCTATCACTCTCAACAGAGAGCTCAATATAGTGAATTGGATAGAAACGTACAGTGTCTTCACAGCCTCTGAGTCAAATATTGGCAAAATATTGGCACATGCTGCACTGTACTGTCTACATGAGCCTGTGTCTCTATTTCTGGACTGGAGAATTGTTTACATAGGAAAATGGATATAAATAAAGTATAGCAAACTGCAGATATGCAGAAAATTAAGATTTTTTTGTTTAATGAGGAGCCCGTGTGTTATGTCCATAATTACATTTCAAAATGTATAACTAGCATTGCAAGTAATGTTAAGGTACAGTAGTTATCCCTTATGCTTAGGTGATAGACCCAGTAAGATTTATTAATTTCTATTTGTATATATTGTTTTTCTTATTATTTCAGATAAAAGCCTCGAAGGTTTGTGATTTTGCATTTTCTTACAAATGAGGCATAATATTCAACCAATACCATAACATCCTCTGCTGTTGCAATTATTTTACCCTGTCAGTGACACTGAGCTTAAAAGTATGTGATATACTGACTGCAGAGCAGAGAACAGATTGCGGTATTTATTTAATTTTGCAGCCAGTGGAAAATAATCACCTAACCTGCCAACACTGATGAATGTCAAAATGTAATGAAATCGTGATTATATCCAGAAGGCCATCTTATTTCCTCTAAGGTCTTGCCATCACTGTGTATCTTTCTGTCAAAATACAGTACAGATTGAGAATCTGTCTTGAATGCATGTCCCTATCAACAGGCATTCAAAGTAAAGGTCATTTGATTTCATGAACAAACAAAATGACCAGACAATTTTGAAGAAGACAAATGAAACCAGTGTTTCAACAAAATCACCTAAAAAGAGAATCATGCAATAATAATAAAATGAATGGTTATTTAAACAATCAGTACACATATTGCTTTATTATTCAGGCAAAAATGTAATCCTCAAATAAACAATTCAAACAATCAGTCCAGACAATATACTGCATGTGCATGGATGAATATAATATCATGTGTGGTTGTCTGTGCTTCACTCAACACTTCTCCCTGGACCGCTGGTGTCCGAGAGCTGCATGTGATGACATTAGGCAGTCTGACGTCCTCCTGCTTCAAAATTCCATGTTTTAGTTTTTTACTAAGAAATGCTGCAGAAGGTAGCACTGCTTTGAGCATAGCAGAAAGTCAAGTCAAGTCAAGTCAATTTTATTTATATAGCCCTTAATCACATTGCAGTCTCAAAGGGCTTTACAACCTACACTTCACATGGAAACACAAAACACCCCCTTAACCTGATCCTCCCCCCGGGCAAGGAAAAACTTCCTAAAAAACAAGGTCAACTTCAGGACTGTAAGCGCTTGTGTTTGATTTGATGACTGTCATGAATGGAATATTGAGGGAAATGGATGTATTTGAACGCATACTGTATAGTATAAAACCAAGGTAATGTTACACAATGAGGATTTGTGTTTTTTGGTTTATAATGCCATTGACAATTGTGATGTATCATGCATAGATCAAACAAACATAATAAGTCATTCTGGAGAAAGCTTGTTGATATTTGAACTTGAAACAATAACATCTCCCTTTAGTGCCATAGGGTACGGCTTCATTAGCCTCGTGAGACCATCTTGATCTCGCGAGCTTCAGTTTAATTTCGCCATGAGAATCAGTCTGGAAAGACTGGGAATCATTTTGAATGTGTCCGAGTAACAACTGAACTGAACAATAAGCGTCATGTTTATAGCTATACGGGCTTGGTAACGTGTGCTGACAGCGAAAATGACCAGATGGTTCAGTATTTTTTTGAAAGTACAGCCATTCACAAACAGTTCAATGTACGGCTCCCCAGATGAACTTGTGACAACATTTCCTCTGGCATGTCAGGTTACTGCCTCACAGCGCTGCCCCAAACACTGTAAACACATTGCAACGGTTAGGATGTTGTTGTGTGCGGTCTGCACCACTTTGTGTTCCTATTTATGGGGCCAGGGCTGTGTATAAACACCAGATTTCTTAGCATGCATAGACAACGCGCTGCTAGCGGACTGTGAGATGTGAATTTTACAGAAAGTGTATTAGCTTACAATCGCTTACTGTACCTTTAACTTATCTTTTGACTCTCTCCATAAAGGCATATCCAAGAGAAATAGTAATGTTCAACTAGGAGAGAGCCCAGCCTCTAGGAATAGAATGACTGATTACATCTATCTGCAACACTATAACAATGCTATCGTGCATTGTTCAGTTTGTGCAGTACGTAGAGTGATAAATACAGTCATTTGTCATTGTCCCTTAAAGATTTGCTCTTGAAAGAAAACATTTTATTTTATGCGTTAATGGATTGCAATAGCTTTGAAACTAATATAAAATCAATACTGCACTCTACAAGGATTGTTGTCAACAAGCGGTTGGCAGAAGACATACTGTTGTAAAGTTTAGCGTTTTTTTTTTTTTACTGATGGATGACATGCATACCAGTAATACAAAATAATGCAATTTCTATGTGAATTTTGCACCTGACACAAGTTTATAACGCATACTGTAAAGATTACAAATAAAAAATGGTAGCCTTAATATTCCCTTCCCTAGCCATATAGTGTCAGGACAGAATATACTGTCAGAATGATATGTACTTCACCAGCATCCTTTAATAGCAGCTCAAGCTCATGGATATGTATATATTCAGAGAGCAGATGATACCTTGCAACCTGTCGGCGATGTTGAACTTTTTTCTGGAAGTGTCTGTTGACCATTTATCACTCAACAAATTATTGAGCACTCAGCCATAGCATAATTCAACGTTTAAATGTAGACACATTTTTTACTTTATCACCTCTTACAGCCTCTCTCGTTCAGATACTCACACACACACACGCGCGCACGTACGTACAGTGTCATTCCACGGAAATAACAGTTCAAACAGTGTGCAGCCTCTATATAATTTACAGTACAGCATAACACTGTATTTGAACAGGTTATATGGGACAACACTAGCAAGGAAACGTGTACCTTATTCACGTATCTAATTTCATATTTAAAGAGGACAATCCTAAATTTCGTAGATCTTACTCCCCGACACCTCGTGGATGCTCAGGCGATGCAGGCTAAATCCCATTGTTTTTCTTCTTAATCATCATCTAAATAGAGAGAGGCGGTGCAGACTCCGTCACTACTGAAAACTCAATTATTTTGTTTGAAAACTGTGCAGGCATGCAGGGTTGGGGGAATTTCAAGGAAGACAAGGCAGTGAGCTGTTAGTGAGCGATAACTGTATGCTCTGGGAGTTTTCATGTGAGGGAGGGGTTTGCTGCAGTTTGCTACCTCATGTGAAACAGCTTTGTTTCTCAAAGGGTCCTGAATAAGTATCTTGATACCACGGACCTCCTGCCTGCAGAAACAAGTCATGCAAAACCTGCCCGAGGAGGCCAGGAGGAGGAGGCCATGGAAGAACACTGCCTTAAATGCAGGAGGAGAACCGGGATGAGGAGAAGTTCGCCTCGTCTGAAAGCAGAGGAAGATGTCCTGCAGCTCAAGAGCGTAACGGAGAAGAGGAGAGGTCCAGTGTGTGTTACAACAACAAGCGGCGATGTGCCTGCTGCCACCATCTGCAAATTACAGTGTCGTCCGGCTCACAATCTGACGTGGACAGTGTGCACAGCGGGCACATATACATTTCAGGTGCCAAGCTGTGCCCGCTGTGAGGTCTGCGCAGCATCATGATGGAGGTCTTCTTCCTGCTGCCTCCTTATGGCCACACACCCAACACCTACTGTCTTCAGCCCGGCCTCAGTCTGACGCCCTCTACTGGCTAATGGCATGAAGGGGTGTGGACCCTGTGGAATGGCACCTGAGCTCAAGACAACGAGTGAACAAGCAGACATCCGTATCGTAATACAAAGGTACCTGTGCATTGCCAAATCTTGCATTCATATAAAGTATGTCTAAAACGATTGCGTGATCTTTGTGTGTGTGTGTGTGTGTGTGTGTGTGTGTGTGTGTGTGTGTTTCCTTACAGTACACACACACACACACACACACATAACATATACACATTCAGTACCATATGTGTATGCATGAGTAAGAGCGTGCGTGGGCGTACACGACTGGGTCATTTCTATGTGTAAAGCGACGTTAACATAGCACCTTTAACACACGTGCACAGACACACACACACACACACACTGAGGAGATGAGGAGCAGTGGGAGTGAGAGCATGTGGATTATTCATCCACTCCTCCCTGGCACATTGCGATTACACAGCGCTAAGCTCGCGGTTACATGCATTTGCATGGTTACATGCAAGTCTTTGGCTATTGCTATTGGTCACCCATCTAATGACCTAATGCCATTTATGCCTCCCCTCCTCAATCTGCTTCTCGAACCCACTCACCACAGCATCTGTAACTACTGTGTACTCGGTTTCCTTACATGTTTGCTGATTAACGGAAGGCTGTTTCACACAGATGCCTAGCCCATTGTTGTAAATGTGACAGGCAGCTGTGGGATGAGGCTTTTTGAAATGTTTTCTTTTTGGGCAGTGCCCGGGATTCTGACAGCTGCGGCTGCCAGCCAACTCACTTCTCATTACGTGGCTGTCTCAATGCCTTCGAACATGTAGGCATATAAATGTGCTGCTGTACAAACATGTACAAATAGAACCGTGGCACTATTCTGAATATCGTTGTGCTGTAGATAATAGCGTATGAGGCCCTTCATCAGCTGTATGAAGCCTACAGGCAAAAGCTTGTGTGCTTTTGCCAATTTAAAAAAATGAATATTACAAAGAATCATCATCAAAAAGCAGCGTGCGTATTTCTGGGGATTATTGTAGGAGAACAATGTGCTTCCTTTCAACAAATGAATGTGGAACAGTAGGTGAAGTGAAGTCTTTATGTACCCTGCATTTTTAAATGTCATTCTGAATACACAAGACTTAATAAAGATGCTGTGTTAAGGCTACAAAACTACTTAAAAAAGGCCGATTATGAAATTCCACTTTTTCAGTGCTTCCAGTTTGTGAATGTGGAGGACTACAAAAAAAAAGGGTTACCATAGGTCCTATAGCTTCATACTGTATATCAGTATTGTAAATACACATCATTTAAGTGGGTGTCCTGCAATCTTCTCTCTAGCTGGAAAGAAAGAAGCTCGGAACAAGATCACATTTTGCATTGTGACAGAATCATAAATTTGCTTTTTAAATCAAAGCTAAGGTAACGACAATGGTTCCCCGGTGGTTCAATGATACACCGAAATATAAACACTACACTCAGCATGACCATAGATATTGATTAACTGCTTATTTAAAAGGTATGCCAGTCATTCTAGAGAAAGCTTGTTGAAATTTGAACTTGTGAAAACAAAAACACCTCTCCCTTCAATGCCATAGGGTGCTCCATCAGACGCTGCCTCCCACACGTTGGAAATGGCGACTATAATGTTGTTGTCGTGGTGCAGTCTGCACCACTTTGTTTGTTTTCCCTAGATTACATTTTCATCATGCACACAGAATGGTCAGCTAGTGGACTGTGGGCGTATATTAGCTACATTTGACAAAAAGTGCATTATAGTATAATCGCTGACTATACTATACCTTTAAATGCTTTCTAACTTTGCCTCTGTGTTCAAACCGAGAGGAAAAACTAAACAATTAAATGAACAGAAAATCAAGAAACTAACAAACAGAAACCAAGCAATGCCAATGCAAAGCCAATTACAAAGAAATGGTAATGGTATACGTGAAGGCATGCATGCTGATGTAAGAGGCAGCATGTTAAAGCAGGCCATCAACATGACACATTGGTCACGTAGTGGCCAAGGCAAGGCATTAATAATTCATTGACCCCTTCCCCCTTATTTTCCATTTTCTCTGTGTGCAGTCGAACTGACTCTATGTCAATACCAGAGGCCAGAACACACCACCATTGATCAACCCACACTACATTCCTGAGCAGAGCTGAGAATGTTCTCATCCTTAAAGCTAGTGCATGAGAGCAGAACCAAATAAATCTACACTATTGCATTGCAATTAACTGTGGGTAGATGTTTTTGAGATCACCATCATTTTTTGCGCATTAAGCTTTGTCAAAAACAATTGAAATTGTTGACTGTATCTTTTTCAGATTACATTTCTTTTCCTACTGACCTTTGTGCAAAAAACTTAAATGTTTTGCTTCAGTGCTCTCATTTTATTTATTTGTTATTTAAAATGTCACCTCTCACTCACATCTGTACAGAATACAATAAAAAAAAAATACTAGCATTTATTAACGTTTCCATTCTATTTATGACCTTCATGATTTTCCCTAGTAAAAATTAAAGAAGAAAATTATCGCTTTTTGAGCGGTTTTAAAGGGCGCATATTAAATACAATATAATTAATTGTGCTTGCATTGCTATGTTTGTATTGCCTTGAAAACTTTTGAGAGCATTTTACCTCTTTGGGGAAGGTTAGTAGTCTGGGAACCTACAACCTTCCCAGTTGGAAGGCTGTAGGTTCGAGGACCCAGAGTTTGCCTACATTACCTGTATGCACCCTTGAGCACGGCACCTAATCAACCTGTTAGTTGTAATTATACTCATTGTAAGTTGCTTCGTGAAAAAAGTATCTGCTAAATGATGTAATTGTAAACTGTAGACTCTTGCATCACAGATCTTATGTTGTCATCTGACACACATATTTGTAATGATCAGTATGCTTTAGCTGTACGGGGGGCACGCGCATGCATAGGATATACTGTACCATCTTATTCTAATTCAATGATGTGCTTCGGGTTGCATATCACAGTAGTTTGTACTGTACATGAGTACATGTAGAGGCATGTACTGTGCAAACCGTAATGGACCATATACAGTAGTAGTAACAAGAATTAGTCTTTCTGGAGAGATTTTGCATTAAAATTAATATACAGCATTGTTTTTACAGCATTAACATTATAAGAGGACATGTACAGTATAGTTAGTGATACAAGTTACAGTATATCATTCTAATAGAAAATACAGTACAGTATACTATTTTTAATGCACAGGGGCCTGCAAGGGGGAAGGGGGCGCTTATTGCTTTGAACACCGTTGTGCTGGCTCGCCATCTTTGCAGTACCTCATTCTGCCTGTGCTCCCTATCCATTGTATTAATATATGTTTAACTGATGAGGTTGATGAGAAATCCATTTGTCACAGTTGTCATGAACAGGTAGACTAGCTAGAGAGACCAAAACCATTTTTTGAACCACACTTGGTTTAAATCAGGTTTATTGTTGCTGTAGAATCTGACACAACATTGGAGTATGGGGATTGACTCCCTTTTGCAGCCAGTCTCAAGTGGCCATTCGATGAACTACAGGTTTTGGCACTACTTTGTATTCATTTCTCAGCACTGGCGGTTCCTGCTTGGTTTCATCATCAATTGCATACTTGCATACTTTTTTTTTTGCCAACATTTGCCAGCGTGTTTTAGTACATGAGTGGCTGTTGCGTTGTTTTGTTTAATCAAATCCCATTTTAGGTCACAACATGAGACAAAGATTTGTGCATGTTTATGGCACTTACACTATTATGGTGCTTACCATATTTAACATAATGTCTGCTGCTGTTAGTTAAAGATTAATTTTTCAGGCATATTTGAGATAAAGGTTGGCTGTATTAGTTTATTATGCTTCACACAGTATTTATCTGTGTGGGGGTTAGAGTTCGCATATAAGCCATGATGCAACACAAGGCAATCTTAATCTACAAATCACCCATGTGCAAATTAAAATGTAATGTAGCCTCTGTCACACTGCTGGCAAATAATTGTGCAGTTTATATGTACAAAAAACAGGCCCAGTATTACCCAACGGATTTAAGTTTAAAAACCACATGAAACCAGATTGTATCTTCTGTGCCTATGTAACAAGTCCTTTAAGCTCAGGCTGGTACACTATTTTATAATTTGAGTGGGTCGACATTGCCCCGGCATGCATATACAGTATGTCTAGCACACCCTGAGCCATCGCTGTGACTTGAGAATAGTCTACTGCATGCAGAATGTGACACTCTCGAGGCTAAACAAGTAAATATGTGCATATCTTCTGTACAGAACTACATCATCTACAGACATGGGGGTGAATTTCTTCTCATATCCGTCCCTTAAAATTAAATGATAAATGACCCAAGTTGATCAACCAAAGAGCATGCTAATTTGAAATAATGTGGGGGGGGGGGGGCCGAGGAATAGTTGCATGT
>JAODOY010040587.1:0-20301 GCA_025399855.1 Forbesichthys papilliferus
CCCGGTGCGGCGATAATCCTTTGCTTGGACGTTAGAAGGGAGGAGGAAGCATCTGAACAAATTTAGACATACAAGGCACAGAATATATATAATGAGATGAGTAGGTGCTACTCTGTTTAATACATTGTTTTTTTTCTGCTCCGAAGTGACACTATTAGAGCTGCCGTGTTTGGAGTCATTTACGTGAAGTTTAGTTTCAGTTTACGCCTGTTGTGGTTGTAGTAAGACTCCGCACCATATATGCGTCGCACTGGTAAATGTTCAAATGTGAGCATAACTGCTGGCTGCAAACAACATTTGGCTATGAAAAAGGGAGATTTTACGGGTTATCTGCAAATAGCCTACCTACTATGTACAAGCATATGAAAAGTGTAGGCTACATCAAAAAGTGCAAACATTGTGAGAGAGATTAAAGTGTTTTGATGCGCACAGCATTGTGACAATTTAGACTTTTTTTATAGACTAAAAGTGGTTAAATAAATCACAAATGTTCACCCAAACACGTAAAAATGTTAGATGCAGTTGTGTCGAAGATCATCCGCCCGAACCCCGATCTCCCACGCAGAGAGCGGACGCTGCTACAAGGCAGGCCAAAAACCCATGGGACCTGGCCTGCTTCGGCAGAGCGTCCTATGAGGTGTCAGAGAATGAGGATTAACGCCACACAGCTACCTGCTTGCCACCGTTACACAGTGCAGCGCAAGCTGGTTGCAACGCGAGCAGCCAGCACTTTGCGTGGCGCAGGCCAGGGACAACCAATCATTTAGCAGCGCAAACTAAAAATGGGTTTCTGATGGTTTCAGAGCGCAGCGGTGCCATTATCGCAATGCAATGCCACACGTCAGATGCACGGGGTCGTTTGCCCATGCTTACCTCTGCCTCTGTGTTGGGTTACCAGTTTGAGCAGGGCGCAGCTTTCGCTGGTGATTGGAATTTTCTAATAACACAAATGGTGTCAGTTGGACAACAGCTATTAAGCTCTGTTCTGGCTTTGCCTTTCGTTTTGTAAATTAGCGACTCCTGCTGGTAATTTTTAGGAATTGCATTGCCTCCAGGTTATATTTCCTGTTGAAGTAGGAAGTAGTTCAGTAGAGCCTATCAGCCACACTAGAGGTGTTTATTTGTAACATCCTTAACCATCCTCACATTCTAGCCCTTTATAAGGCATTCCTTGTAAGTTTCTAGTTTGTCTCAAGATATATGTATTTAAGTATATTTGTTCAATATATGTTATTTGGTACATATAGTCGCATTGTTAGCAATCCAGAATTAGCTTAGTAAGCTATACCATATGTTTATTGTATTTTACTTACACCCTTTAAACATACTTATGGATATGCTTACCTCTTTAGTCTACTCACCTGCTATTTCTATTACATATTAGTGAATACTTACTTACCTAACAAACAGGCAGTGTTGTCAATATTATAATGATAATGTGTCTAAGGAACTGCACTGTGTTTGTATTGTTTTTCAGTTTTACACGGTTCCATATAAACACTCTGAACATCACGTCGTGGTCTGTGGAGTTAATGAGTGGAAAGTGTTTAACTTGCTGGAAAACTGAATGAGGACTCAGTGAAGCCAGTATAAGCTCCATGTGTAAGATTGTTCTTGATCACTTGCCTGCTGCTGAATTTGGATGTTGGGTTTGTCTAAGCGTGTTTTTTCTTCCAGTCTTTTTTGTGAAAGTTAGGCAGACGGGAGCGTAACTGCATTGCTGTGTTTTATGGTTTGATCTAGTAATATCACTCTACAAACTAGGCCATATACCAGCGTTGCCTACAGTAGTAAACAAAAATGCAAGTCTCTACATCAATGTGCAGACATATCTATTATTTTAACACAGCGAACTATATAGATGTCTGTCCCTTTCAAAATGTGGTGGCTGAACAGCCAATCACAGATCAATGAGGGGTGTGTTTTCTATTTTGTGCAACACCATGAGTGAAAACCACCTCATGATTAGTAAGGACTCGCGCCAGGCCCTCTATGGGCATTTACAAATAAAATACAATTTTGCAGCGAGTTACGTTATGTTTTTGAGATGCTATAATGCCTTAAGATGGTTAATAAACTGTACTTTTCACACAATATGTAAGTAGTATTAGGTATATTCTTATCTTGTTGTTCTGATACAGTGCTTATTTGAACAGTGTAATATTGTGATATTGATGTGTGGAGGAAATCCTTCTGGATTTGCTGATAATTGGGGGGGACACATACTTGGCTTGTTGATATTTGGGGGGGGTGAGCCCCCCGCCCCCCCTATTACAACGTCCTTGCATGTACCTCAGCGGTACAAATTTACATGGAGGTACACACAAAAGTGGATGAACGTGTGATGCAGACAGCACTTTAAGTTTTGTTTTATCAAAATAAACAGCGAGGACAAGGAGGAAATAATAGGCTATGTTTATACATCCATGTTATGAGTGCATGCTCTCAACAGAACTCTGGAGCAGACTGCTTCTAATTTCTTCCCGATCAAATTCCTCATGTTGAAACAGAGGGCAATACACTTGCACTGTCCACCGGCATAGCCAGCTAGGCTACATGAAGCCCAGCTAACACAATGCATATAGTTTTCTAGCACTTCTAGCAATTACTTTCTTTATAACAAAAAAAATGTATAAAAAACAAATCTGCGCTCATGTAGCACTTTAGTATTATGCACTTTAATATTCAAGCCCCATAGGGCTTTGTGGTTTTAATTCTATATTTGCATGGTAGACATTATGCTGAAATGCTGTAACTATTCTGACATAATACTGGTTGCTTACAATTGCTGGTGTATGACCAACTGTCCATCTACATGTAAATTGCTTTGGATAAAAGCGTCTGCCAAAAGCCGTAAATGTTATAAGCATACAAAAAATATCTTAATTTCACCAATATTATTATTAACAGTTTGTTCCGATTTCAAAAGTATTTATGTAAGATCGAATTTAGTATTTTCTCTATTGCAAAGAAAATGCCTCCCTCTCAACATATTTGTAAATGGGAACATACGTTGTACTGTACCGAATATGTTTGACTAATGTTTAGTCCACTATATTCTCATTTTTGGGTAAAAAATATGATCGATGTAGAAACTGGAGAGATTATCATGGATATGCCGGCGGCAAACGTTCAACCGCCACGGCAAACGTTTTTGGGTTTACCGCTGCAGTACCAACACACATGAATAGGACTTAATGACGTCATGCCGCCGGTAATGTGAATGCCCCTTAAAGCGAGAACGTGCAGGCTCAGTTTCTCACACATGGATTATACCTATCCTAGAATATTAACTTTTTTCAATGGTGATTATACAAATTTTCTTTTAGTGGACAGCTGATGTGATAATACAGCTTACAAACCAAGATTAATACTTTATTTGCATCATAGTGCATTAGGATCTGTGAAAACAGTATTAGGTTTTTAGAGCTGTCAAAGGCTGCTACCTGGGCTGTCTCCCATTTCCACTGTGTATGGTATGAAGGTGCTTTATACAGAATTCCGTTCAAGTCGCAGTCTTGGACGAATTGTTCAAAATATATCGATTGCAGAATTACAAACTGATACAGCTGGATTCAAACCAACTACCTTGTGTATTGCAACACTATATTTTACACTACATTTTACCCACTCAGCCATGGAAACTGCTGTACGTCCAATTGTTTTGTCCTAAAAAAACAAACATTGAATTTCATAATGTATCACAATTAAAGATAAAATATGATAATTATAGGTAATTTGTAAATTGTTTTGATGAGAATCTAATAATTATGATGCCATACATTTGTATACTAAGTAAGATGTTGAGTGGGCATTCAGAGTGAATTATTTAGGCCACTTTAATTTTGTGACCTCATAACAAAATTTTGACTGAGTAAATAAACAAAACGGTTTTAGATATCAAAATTCTTTGAACAACTTAACCCTCGTGCTGTCCTAAGGCATTTCAGCAGACTAGCAGCAGAGGGAGCAAACTGTGGAATGTCATATGTCTGTGTTGTGGTTGCTGCCCTCTACTGGCAAGTGCACTGGGTCATTTTGACCCATAGGACAGCACGAGGGTTAAGATCAACCTGGTCTGTAGATGCTATAAACAAAATTTCATTTGAATCTGAGTAGCAGTCTAGGACTAGTTTATCAAAGTAGGTTTTTTAATACATTGTGAAAATGCAGCAAATGTGACTTGTAAAAAGTTAAAATTATATTGAAAGTTGATAAAAGTGCCTTGTAGAAAACATAAGAAAAAATCATTTTGAATTTAGGTCTAGTACTTTTTGAGATATTGGCTAAAATGTAAAGGTGTATGTTGTAGCGCCACCTATTGGCTTTGTCCCAATGTTTTGTACCACCCTGCTTTGTAACATCATAGATCTATGTATCAAATTTCATGCCGATTTGACATTCAAAGCGGAACTTACATGCATTTGAACTTCGATTAGCCGTATATTGGCAATATTGGTGAGCCAGCAAAATGGCACTATAGGAAATATATGCAAATGGCCTAAGGTATAACTGAATATAAAATTTTAGTTATATCTTTAAAGGTTCTTGAGATATAAACAAGTGGCAATTGTAGCGCCCCCTATGTTATGTTCGTTATGTTCGGACCATGGGATCAGAGGATATAGGTCAATGAGTATTTATTCTGTCAAAGTTGATTTATTCATAACTTTGTAACGAAGTGTTAAATCAAAATTCTGTGAAAAACTTTTTGTTACCATGGTCTCTAGATGATGTCTACCAAATTTGGTGAGATTTGGATGAGTGCTCTCAGACTAGTTCATTTTGAATTAGCATTCAGTTTTTTGGAAATATTGTGAAAAGGAGACATTTTTACAGCAGAGAACCAGTAAATGAAATATGCAGAAGAGTTGCGAGAATGAGAAGAAGAAGGAATTTTGAATTTAGGCCCAGGACTTTTTGAGATATGGGCTAAAATGTAAAAGTGTATGTTGTAGCGCCACCTATTGACAATTTGTCCCAATATTTTGTACCACCCTTTTTTGTGACATCATAGATCTATGTACCAAATTTCATGTCGATTTGAATTTTACAGCGGAACTTACATGCTTTTGAACTTCGATTAGCCGTATATCGGCAATATCGGTGAGCCAGCTAAATGGCACTATAGGAAATATATGCAAATGGTCTAAGGTATAACTGAACAAGAAATTTTAGTTATATCTTTAAAGGTTCTTGAAATATTGACAAGTGGCAATTGTAGTGCCCCCCATTGGCAAAATGTTACGAAATTATAGTTTTGGCTGGCCAAACACTTTTAGCAGAGAAGAATAAAAAATAATAATAATGAGAACAAAAGCAATAGGGCTCCTGCACCTTCGGTGCTTGGACCCCTAATGAGAACAAAAGCAATAGGGCTCCTGCACCTTCGGTACTTGGACCCCTAATAATGAGAACAAAAGCAATAGGGCTCCTGCACCTTCGGTGCTTGGACCCCTAATGAGAACAAAAGCAATAGGGCTCCTGCATCTTCGGCGCTTGGACCCCTAATAATAATAATGATAATAAGGTAGTTAGATGCTAAGTAAGATCCCTGAGCTTGATGACAAGCTAATTAATGCCTCTACAGTATATGATGAAAAACAACAATGTCCATGTTATCGTTAAAATACGATCTGATAAGTTATACACCAATGTATAATAGTTATTATAAACAGCCTTTTTCTTAGCTAGCTAGAGGACAAGCACAATGTTTATATTAGTAATAGATAGAATATTTTTATATAATATATATAATTTCTTTAATTCCCAGTCAGTAGATATACTATTGGCTCTTAAAAAAAAAGCAGTGTCATGCAAACATGCTTTAGAACCTTAAAAAGTGTTAGCGGGTAAGATCTTTGGTATCATTCAGTCACCATGAAGTCTCTTGCTTAAGAGGAACTATTTAATATTAACCCCTGGACTTTAATAGCTCATGTTCAAAACGTTCTGCATATTCAAATCTGTGTTTTGGGATGATTTACTGTAGGCTAAACTGATTGATTTAGGCCACAGCCTAATAAAACTACTACTGGAGAACAAGACTTTGTTAAAGTCAAAATCACAGAACTGTCTATACTGGTCTATAGCACTCCATCAGCATCTAACGCCCCCCTCCTCCCCCCTCTCCTTGCACGTCTGGCAGAGCTTGTAGCAGTTGAAGGTTGCCAGTAGTGCACCAATGCCATATGCCGGCGTAAGGCCATGTGGATGGGGTGCACAATGTGCACATTAAATTATCCAACATAGGACATAACAGTGAACCAATAGTGTAGTAGGCCTATTCTAGGTTGTGGCTACACTGTCAAGCGGCTTAATGAGAGGTTTAATACACAAATGGGGTACTACTCCGATATCGTCAGGCGACCCAGTGCGTTTTTTTTGGGGGGACAAATACACTTGTTTTAAATATTGCATACCCCTTCCAAAACTACGCCTATGATTCAGGGACACCCCCACTCTACTCCCCAACACACACACACAAGGAATAGAAACATCTGCATGGAAATAGTTTCTGTGTGTGTCTTCTTCACATAAACATTCATATACCGTAGTCTTGGGTAAAATTAAGAATACACACACACAAAACTGTTTTTCACAACTTCCTTTAAAATGTATTTTTATATCATGTACTTCCCCCATAGAAAAGAGAACAGAAGAGTAGGCTAAATCATGCCTACGTGTGTTGAGGCCCATGCCTAAAGCCATACATATGTTTGGTAATCCTTACTGCATTATCTTCCATACATTTACATTTACATACATAAATTGTTTCAGGGTTCCTGTATTTAATGTATTCCTTTAAATAAATAGATATTTCTACATTACATTCACGCAGAAAAGGCACAAATTGTTCAATAAGAATTCACCAAAATGCAGAAAATTAAGTGTTTTATTCTCAAAATATGACCCTACCCTCCCTCCCCCCACCCTTCCAATATTCAAACGAAATCTACGCTCATGCCTAGAGTATTAGGGTTAGATGTTCCACTGATCAACAGACCTGCAGGCTTGTCAGAAACAAGGCACATTGTCACTGAGCTCATTGTCCCACCAGGGGTTTGTCAGTGGTGAGGTCTTCTCTCCCTGGACACACCTACACAAATGCGCGCTTGCACACATAGTGCTTAACAACAACGGGGTATGACCTTCTGGGGATGCGGGGCACAAAATACTCTCAAGGTATTTTCAAGGTATTATCTTAAATAAAAGATCAATAATTAATGTTTCTCCTCATGCACAGCATATGATTTGTTATGTTTAATGCTATAATGCAATTCACTGAGTCATAGCTTGGGACCCTCACTGTTTAGGCCTAATTGTGGTTGACCTAAGAGTTTTGTGAGGTTCAAACCACATTACTGGAGGTTGTCTGGGTAAAAAAAACATGTACAGGCATTATTAATAATCACAATTTAAGTCATTGTAACTGTACTTACTCACTTTCCTTCAGTGACTAACCACCCCAAAAGGCATTATGAGTAAGTATGTGTTGAGCTTTCTTTGCCAAATATAGGTTCATTGTTTTTCTCACTTTATTAAGCAACACTGAATGCAAATCAGTATCTGTGAATCACTAGTTCCATAAAAGCTGTGTGCGTGCATAGTATCAGGAGATCAGAACAAATAATAATGAAACCAGATACGACGGATTGGGGATCAAACTCCTTGGCATGTTTCCAAGCTGTAGATATGACAGTTAATGTGTGGGCGGGCTGGGCACTGGGTGGGACTAAGACAGATGTTTGGTGGCAGCTTGAGACATCAATCTTTGTCAGCCAGCCTCCTGAGGTCAGTATGCCAGCTGAGGATGCCACATTGGCCAACTAGAACTGAGGTTTACTGCTCTATAATTATAATTATAATAAATATTATTATAAACTATTCCCAACTGCTGGGGTCTCATTTAGAAGTTGGTTGGTGCCCTGTTGGAGCCCCCTTAGGGTAATCCTTAATGGATATGAGGGTGGCAGTGGGGTTACAGTGCTGCCAGTTTTCCTCACAGGGAGTTGAAATGACCTGTATGCCACTCAACACGCTGCTCTTAACTAGATAAAAGAGTGGCTAGAAGCTGCTCAGCTCTTATCTCTTAGTCAGCATTTGAAAAAAAGTTGGTTTAGGTTATAATTAAAGGAATCCCCGTTTCTTTCTGAGATGCTGTAAGGTATTAAAATAGTTATTATTGTCTCAAACATTGTTGCACACACAGGCAAGCTCACTGCATCAGCAGGTATTGCTAACTAAGGCGATTCTAATGTGTGTGTGTTTGTCCAGGGTAAGGTCTACCTGCTGATTGAAGAGTTGAGCCAACTGTTCCGGGCCTTGGTGCCCATCCAGCTGTGGTACAAGTACATCGTCGGAGAAGACCCCACATCCAGTTACTTCTTGGGAGCCATGCTTATTATCATCTACAGCCTCTGCAAAGTAAGTACTGAACCAGAGGAGTGAGAGAAGTGCTTTTGACTATGTTTTAGACTTTCATGTGTAACCATGGCTAGTTGAGAGATGTACACTAAATGAACATGAGCCAAATTGAGCTACCCGATGGCTTGTTTTACTGTACAGCATTAATAAGCCTTGTTGTATCATTGTGAGTTGACACTATAAATGTGCTCACGTCACTTGTAACTGCTGCGTGTTTCTGGGAAATCCAAGCTTGTGCATTGTTAAAAATACCAGTGTGCGTTGAGAGGCTTACTCTGCCCACAAACTCACGACTGGGTGAGCATAAAATATTATTCTGCTATTTCTGTCTCCAAAATTATGGTGGATTGCAAGAACCATCAATAAATCTTTATTATTAATTCCCCTATATTAAGGGGAAATTCCTTTTGACAACAGAAACGGTAGGCTACTGGACAGGATATCAAAACAGTCGTCATACACAAATAAGATCAAGACTGGAGGCTCTTGTCAGAGACATGCTAATCCATTAATGGTGGTCAGCCTTTAATAGAGATATCGCCAAGTAATAAAGGTGTTTTTGCTCCTCCTAGACCTACCCTGCATTCACAGTCTGCTTGTGGTTACCTAATGTTTGGATAATTTATTTCAGAAATGCATGTCAAGCACTGCCCCACATATTGGAAACACATTGCAAAGGTTAGGATTTTGTTGTTGTGAGAGGTCTGCACTTTTGTTTGTGCTCCTGTTAACAGAGCCAGAGCTGTGTAGAAGTATCTGAGAAGTATCTATTTATTCAGCACGCACAGAGAATGGAAAGCTAGTAGATGGTGGACCCACTGTGCCTACATGACTTGACACTTGATCTTACTGCCAAGTGGCATCATATTCAAACAGAATAAGACAAAACACTTTCCCCATGTAAATTACAAATAAAACTGGTTAAAAAAAAAACATAATGAAAAATTATATAATGTACATGTATGGAAAACAAGTCTGTAAAACTGCATATTTGGCCGGAGTCCCAGTTGTTCATCTTAAATCTGTTTTTTCCCAATACATTCACCCATGTTTATTTCTAATGCAAAGCTTGCACACACCACACAAAAATCTATCATATCTAATGTGTGTAATCAAGTTGTGGTAATACAGAACTGTAGGTAATTTGTGTTCTGTAGTGTTAGTGTCATTTATTGGTATTTTGCATATTTTTTATATATATATATATACTGTATATATACAGAATATATATATACTCTATATATACAGTATATATATATGTATATATCACATGCATTGTGTACATCCTACAGAGCCAGGGCCCTCTCAGGTAGAAGAAGAAATAAGTGTAGAAGCAAAGAAAGAAGGGAAAGATAGTTACAGTGATGATGAGGATGAGAGATGGTGGAAGAAGACAGAAGTAAATAAATAAAAATACATTGAGACTGAAACATTAAACATTTTATGGTGGCTTTATATCTTGCATCAAATTGTGAACTGCATACTGTATGCAGATGTACATATACAAATCACCAGCAGTAAATATTGTGCTAGTAAAAAAGACTAAACTAGACAGTTGCAAGCCTTTAATTCGAGTTATGTAAAGCTTTTGATGGGACAGTTAGGTCCTAGAGATGTGGTGACAACAGCTGAGCAGAGGGGGCCCAATTAGATTTTTTTGTCATGGGGCCCAAAATTCCTGGCGGCACCCCTGTTTGTCCCCCTTTTCATCTTACCCCACTCTCCCCTTCTGAGGGCAGAGGTGTATTTCTTTGGAGATTGAGTTTAAATAGCAGCAGTATTTCTCCAGTATCGCTTTCCTCACCTTTTAGTTGCATTTAGTTGCAATACTCATAGTCTAATATTGCCCTCATGTGGTCATATTTATTCTGTCACTGTATGAATACATTTTGAATTTTATATAGGCTTAATTAATAATAGCATAATACCTGTAGATTTGAGTGATACCTACTGTATAAGCATAGCTTCCCAGCACAGTAATATTGACTTTACTGACTTTTTTATTTTATTGTAAAGACATTTGGCATAGCTGTGCACGATGTAATAAATTATGTACTTCTTTATGGAAATTATTTGCTTTAGATGAAAATCTGTATAAGGTAATACAGTAGTAAGATTTGGTCTTCTATTGCAGTCCTTTGACATCTGTGGTCGTCTGTCAGCCATACGAAAGGCCTTGATCATCCTCTGCAGTTCTCAGGTCAGATGGTGATAAGATGATAAACTTATGGTGTATTGTGACACGTTATATCTCCTTTAAGTTCATTGTTGACTATTGTTAACTACTTATAGAGTAACTCTTTACTAGATCAATATCTACTATACCTTACTGCTATACTTTGAATTGCTGGTGTACATACAGTAAACCAGTACTGTATGTACTGGTGTACCCAAGCTCCAAATCAACAGAATACTTGTGTTACATGGATTGTATCAAACACTAGGTATGCATAATGACATGTTGAAATTAATGGCCATATGATCTGCATTTACAGTATACCCATCCAGTGTCTGGGCATACAGTAGTGTAAGTGTTGTGTCTTCTTCTCCAGACATATGGCGTTAGGGCCAGCACTCAGCAGTGCAGCGAGGCAGGGGGTACCTGTGCCATTTGTCAAGTTGATTTTAGAGAGCCAGTAGCACTCCTCTGCCAGGTAAGATCACCTATTTACACTATACTGCATGTACTGCTGTTCTGTGAGCAGAAGCATTTGAAGTATACGCCCACGAGTGAGCATCACTTTAAACATTTGTAACTGAAAAGATTATATTTTAGGTAGACATTTAGTTCATTGAGGCCATGAGAAGACCCTGTAGTACAATATATAAATGCTACTAGTCATAACACAATTACAATAAGGGTCAGTGACATTTTGTATTCATAATGATCTATAAACTTATTTCAATGTGCTTATCTGAGGAGGAAATGCATTAAAGTAATTATTGTTTAGGAAGAAGAAATATCTGGGTATCACAAGGCAAGTGTATTTACAATGTGCAAAATGACATGTAGTACGTATGTAGATTTGTGCCTGCGTCTGTCCCTCCAGCATGTGTTCTGTGAAGACTGCCTGTGTCTGTGGTTTGACCGTGAGAGGGCGTGTCCCCTTTGTCGCTCAGCTGTCCTTGAGACCCAGCGCTGTTGGAAGGACGGAACTACATCAGCCCATTTCCAGATCTACTAACATGTAGATGTGTTAGTAGATGTGCTACTGAATATACTGTACACATGGCTATATGACACATGGTTAAGATGAGGTTGTCTAATTTAGTTTCTGATCATTTGTTTTTAGGCATCTTATTTTAAAAGTATATATGCTATTCACTGACAAAACACATTTGAAAGGTAAAAATGAAAACATTTAAAAATTGTAACACTGAGTAACTAACACACTTTAGGTTAATTAATTTACATTTCGTATGTAAATGAAAAGTATGAACCTGTTTTGTGGTATCTTGTAATGACTATGTAGACAATACTGGTATATTCTGTGGTATATTTCAAATGTAGCTTGTGTTGTTTGTAGTGTGCTTTTGTGCCGTTCAGACTTGAATGAAATGAAAGACAAGGTGTCTGCTTTTTTCTTGCCATCTGCTTTTTCCATTTCAGATTTGAATGAAATATTCAGACAACTGTTTCAGATATATTTATAACAATTAGTGCTGTGTTACATGACATTTTAAATTAATATAAAATATTGTAATATAAAGGAACACTCATTTTATGAAAATGTGTTGGAAAATCCAATGCTATTGGTAAATGTATTAGATTATAAACAGCATAATAGCAGACCTTATGCAAGACGAGATGGCGCCACATAACACTGCCCCCCCAAAAATAAATACTGTAGAAAACCCATGCACTCATTTAATATACAGTATATATCTTATATGTATGTTAATTTAATCCACAGATTTATAAAGATGCACAAATTTAACATAGGTTAGATAGCATACACACATACCAAATCAGTGTGTTTTGTCATGGTTACTCTGGTTATGTGGCAGCAGGTGGTTCTAAATAGTTCCCTTGACGTGGAGCCAGCCAGCAGCAGAAAGTTTTTCCTCTATTGTCCGGGGAGGGTGACATCATCGTTGTAGTCGGATGACATCGTTAATGCAATTGCTTCTTCAGACTAATAGCCTGCTTAAGTTTGTACTGTGCGAAATCCAGAGTCCAGATGTTAGGCCTAATGATGCATATAGGCACAAAGTTCCACACGTTTACTTTATATACTTTACTCACTAAAAAGTGTGTTGATGATAATGACAGATAGGCTGGTCTGTCTGGACCTCTATGGTCTGGTCTGGACCCCACATGTGCGGGACATGGATTCAATGACATCCTGTAACGTCTCGTCGTCCCCAGTGCAACTAATCCTGTCCCATGCATGCACGATCTACACAGCATCTACACGATAGTTAAAGATACAGTAGACTATCAGCCTAGTGTATTTTGCAGCACATTCAAATCTACATTTCTTTTGAAATACGTAAAAAACAATGTCACGTAGCCTACTGAATACCACACCACTGTTGCCTTTAACTAACACACCTGAGATATGCACCTGTTGCTGGATGTGTTCTTGTCCTACAGGTGTCGTTTTCTGACAAATAGCACAAGGACGGAGATGTGAATCGCCGCACATACGTAGCTTTTGAGGTGAAAGCAGCTGAATATGTTTCCTCTTTCAGTGACTTCGCCGTCCTCGACTGTCTGGCTTTTATATAACTGATCCCCAATCGTCCTCAAACGCGCCGCAAAGACCTGCGCCATTGAACATGAGGACATGGGTCCATGGGCACAGATTGAGTCCCCGCGCAAAAGCAAAGTCTGCTCAGTGCGCAGCCAGCACATCTTCACAAATGAGAACGTATAATTTCGTCGTGCTCGTTCTACTTCCGAATCCTTATGAGAGTAGTCTACCTCTGCCCTTTGATGTGCGGATAGAATATGAACTCTGTTTACATCTCTCTCTCTCTCTCTCTCCCCCCCCTCTCTCTTATTCATTCGAGTGTCACATGGTTTTGAGGTTTACATCATATCCCAAAAGACAGTTTTTAACTCTTGAAATACTTTGCCCTACTCTGGTCTGGTCAGTCGGTCCTATAATATAAATAGGCCTAACATTATTTTCTTAACAGAAGAGAGAGAGAGAGAGAAAAAAAACGTTTTAATTGTATCAATAATAAATAGGCTAAAACGGGATGAATTTAACACAAGGGTGTTAATTGCAACTGCAATACCAATTACTGAAAATAATAATCGTATTAAATACGTTAAAATCATTAATACGCACCGCATAAAACAGATGTTACACCTAATTCTGTGTCCTGCCGAATTCAATGACCCTTTCGAAACGAAGTATGTTAAATAAAGCAGAAAAAGCATGAAAAAGTTTGATATATCTAAAAATAATATTTAGAAATATAGACATAAATTAAGCTTAAAACGACGAGACTGGTGTAGATAAAGTAGATTATATTCACTTTGTATTCAGAAATCGCTAAAATCACAAGCTTTCTGCAGAGCAAACCACCATCGATATAGCTAAACTTTTAGTAACCCTTTCCTGAACTAAAACACTTCGGGACCGAGACACAACAGTGAACGAGAAATCACACACTCACACACACTAAGAGATTGTACATGATTTTAGGTGGCGCATCCGCAATTTCGAAAGGGTCACTGAATTCGGCAGGACACAGAATTAGGCGTAACACCTGTTAACGCTGCGGAATTTATAGTCGCGGAACTCTTGTTGTGTGTGTTGTTTCTATGCGGACTGTTGTAAAAGAATGGTTTGTTGTCTCTTTCCATGGTTCTGTTGTAGGCTCTCGTTTTTGGCAGAAAGATCAAGCAAACATTCATTAATTGAATCGATCCGCTTTGCTTGAGGGATATGGCCGAGGAAGAACTTCTTGCATTCAGGGAGCGCTGGAAGCAAGAATTGTTAACCAAGGGAGATATACTTCAAGTCGGAACCAAAAATCGTTATTTTAAAGACTTCTGTCAAAACCCCAAAACAAGAGAGACAACGCCAGAGGGAAGTTTTATTCAAGATAACGAATCGTGTGATGGACAACTGGACAGGTCTGCCGTAAATGATTTGAAGGACCAACCCAATTATGTGTCTATTGCAAGTGGCTTGCTGGACGGAAGAACAAGCCACCTGTTGGACAGAATCCATGAGGAGAGGACTAGACGAAAGAGACGCTGTCAGAACCAGAACACAAATGCCGGTACCGGTACCTGTAACAGTAGTGTCTCTCAGCAGCCACAGAAGAAAACGAACAAAGGCGAGAAACTGGTAGATCAACTCATCCAGGACCTGGTAAATGGATGGCTGGATAGCTTTTTTATTACGTTGTTGTTGTTGTTGTTGTGGTGTTGTGATTAACACTACCACTAATATTATTATGATTATTATTGTTGTTGTTGTTATTATGATTCACAATATTATTATTACTATTTAATCATTATCATTGACTATTTTATATTATTGTTATTATTATGATTCATAAAACTATTATTATTATTAATGTTGTTGTTTTTGTAGTATTACCAGTACAGTGTCTTGATCACTCAACCCTGTAATATGCTTAATTTCAGAATGATGTCAATGACATACCCTTCTTTGACATAGAGCTGCCATATGAGTTAGCTTTGAAGATATTCCAGCATCTGAACTGTGTGGAACTGGGGCGATGCGCCCAGGTACAGTCAATTATTATTACATAATTAGCATTATACAAAACCTGAAGTGACTCAGTGGAGTGGCTTTTCTATGTATTCCATATAGGTTACTGTTGTCTTTGTAAAAGGGGCTGGATACTTGAAATAGTCAATTATGATTCACAGAAATGTTAGCACAAAACATACTTTATGGATGTTTAGCCAACATTATGTTTTCAAGGGAAAAGTACACAAAAAGACAAATTCATAACATTTTTAGACTGTTTGAAGGAGTGTACAGAACAGGCGTTGCCTCATTTTGGCATCGATCTTGCTCTCAGATTTGTTATGTGAACACATGATATTAATAACTCATTGTTGTTCTGCTGTATTTCTATGCAAAACAGTGCATCATGCAAGAAATAGTTTACATAGTACACATAAAATATGAATACAATGTATTTTTTTTAATAACATTTCCACATTTCCACAATATTTCGATATTTTTCTCTGACTGCAGACATTTTTCTCTAAGACATGACATTACATTATAGCCTTCCTCACTTATATGTACAGTATACACTGCTTGCATAATTATTTAACAAATTGTATTCCACAGGATACATTTTATTGTTGAAAAATGCTCTATCCAAACCAAAATGTTATTTAATCTTATACCTAAATATTATACAAAGAGAAAGTTATTTGTTTTCCTTTCTTAATGGCATGTATAGGTATGCAGAATTATTAGGCAACTATTAGTGTACATGTTATTAGGACATTTCTCCAAAATGACTAAATGTTTATCAATATTTGTAGAAAGCATAAATAATAATTTACAAAATAACAATGAAATTACACTTTCAAAAATTATTCACTGACCGATATGTCCACCATTATTTTGAGTAGCTGCCATGAGCCTTACATCCATAGAGTCTTGTCAGTTTTTTGATCTGTTCACGATCAACTTTCACTGAAGCAGCAACCTCAGCCTCTCAAATGCTGCTCAAAGAAGTACTGTCTTCCCTGAGTGTAAATCTAATATTTTAAAAGGCCCCACCATTTATCAGTAAGATTTAAGTCAGGTGAAGAAGGCGACTAGGTCATTATTTGGCCATCTTTGAGGCCCTTGCTGACTAGCAATATCATGTGGAGTACTTGGATGTATGTGATGGAGCATTGTTCTGCATATAGCTCATGGCTTTCTTGAATGCTAAGAACGTATTTTTGTACCACCGTTTGAAGATAGTATCTTCCAGAAGCTGACAGTAGGTCACTCCTTAATTCTTAATGATAGCAGCCCCATACCAGTACCCCTCCTCCACCCTGCTGCTGCCTGAATCAAAGTGGAGTCCATTAGTGATCCAGCCATCTGGTCCATTAAGACTCACTCTAATTGAAACTGTCCATAAAACCTTTGAATCAACTTGCGAATCTTATTCAGTGGTGGTCGTGTTTCAGCTTTCTTTATCGTGGCCATGTCTTGTATTACTTGACACCTTGCTGAGTTTTACCCTAAAAGCAGTTTGTGGTTATGGAAAGTAAATTCACACAAGTGGTAAAAAGTTGCTTCAGAATGCATTTGGATGTGTGAAGTGTGATCCACACCCACACACACACACACACACATATATATATATATATATATATATATAAATACTCGTAAAACTGCAAATAAATGCTATGAGTTTTTATTTACTTTACGAATATGATCAAATTAATTATTTAAACCAATGTGAAAAATATTTATATGTGTTGTAAAATTTAATATCTAATGTATAAATGTTTGTATGAATGAATGTATAAACACAACACAAAAACTATTAAAAGATGCCCCTTATAAAATATAATTGAATATCTAAAGTAAATGCACACTGTGTCCAGGTTAGCCATATTCTGATTTCCTGACATTTCCTGACATGGTGTTTTGTTAAGAGCACTACAAAACACTTCAACCCCAGGACCTCAACCTAAATGTGACCTCACGCTACAGTCAAGGACTTTGGCGAGTTATTGTCTGTATTTGTTTCCATCTGCTTTCTTTGTGGTCCCAGGTGAGCAAGGCATGGAAAGGCCTGGCTGAGGATGAGGTTCTGTGGTATAAGATGTGTGTGAGTGAGGGATACTACCAAGATGCCAATGTCTCTGACTTCCCCTGCTGGAAAAGCGCTCTGCGGGACTGCAGAAACGCTGCCAACACTTTGCGCTCCAACTGGAAGGTGAGTGCTCATGTGCTCGCTCGCTTCCCAATGAGAGTGGTTCCTCCTGAGGTGTCACATGATGCATTTGGTGTGTGGGGGGAAGGGGCAAGGAATGTTGTTCTCCAGAATAGTTTTTGTGGTTTAAATCAGCTTTTAATTTACAGTGCTTGAAACCACCTTTAAATTAGTACTGCTGTTTTGGTTTTGACCCTACAGCCACCTACACATTTGTGGATACCTGTGTTTGAGTTGAGTCTCGCCACTATAATGCAGTTGAGGAGTGTATGTAGAGAGTATTTGTAAACTTTGAAATACTATACATTTCTCATCACTGTGTTGATTCTGATATTCAGGGGCACCGTATAAGGAGGAAAAGTTAGGACAATTCCAAGGTCCCCTGAAATAAGATCAGTGCAGGGAAACGTTTACCAAGATATTCATATTAAATCAATGTCCCTGCCCCTTTTAGCAGACTTAACAATAGATGAGTCGGCAGCACCCCAGTCTCCCCATAACTTTACCCCTCCCTGTCCCAGTGAAGAAGATGAGCAACATTGTGCTAATGATATGCCAGTTAGCATCATTCCAGGGAGTCTGCGGGGATTTCTCTGTCTTTTGCTCTTTTTACCATAACAAAAATTAAAAATGAAATGATTAATTATTAATGATAGAAATTCAAACAAATTCTTTTCTCACATAATGTTCATTATGAAATAAAAACATATAAACACTACTGTCTGTACTGGATGCTGGACAGTTGGAAACAGTGAGTAGCTTAAATCAGCCTGCATGTAAATTACCGACAATATAAAAATCCAGTTTGATACGTTCATTTAGATTGAATTATGGCCGTTGAATGACATCTATAGATACAGACGTTATTATTCCAATCATGAAGGGCAAATTATTCGAGAAGCTTGCACACGCACAAAAAAAATCTATTGTATCTAATGTATGTAATCAAGTGGTGGTGATACAGTAGCTAGTAGTAGTAACTGTATGTAACTTGGGTCAATGTTCTGTAGTGTTAGTGTCATTTAACGGTATATTGCATTTTTTAATATATATATATATATATATATATATGTTATAGAATGTTATTAAATATTTCTTCCCATCTAGAACCGTGTTGGATCCATGAGCCATTTACAGTTTGAGCTGGGGAAGGTTCTGTGTGATGTTGGCTCTTGTGACAACTTTGTCTTGGCTGGGTAAGTTCTAACACCATATGTGTTTAAAACAGTGTTTCCTAACCCTGGTCCTCGGGGAACGCTGCCCTGCATGTTTTAGATTTTGCCTTGCTCCAACACAGCTGATTCAAATGAATGGCTTGTTAGAATCCTGATAAGGTTTAGGTTTCAGTTATTATGTAGAAGTCAGAAGTTATTTTATCTTAATGCAATACAAAGTCAATGGAGCGCTGAGAACGGTGTCCCCCTAGTGGGCATGGTTTTCAGAGCATGATGCATTGCGCTGTCTCTATTGAGCTGGGAAAGTGTGTGTGTGTGTGTTTTGTTTAACTGTATTTATGGGTGAAAGTCATCAGGGATAATTGGCACTTATCAGATTGTGATTTTAACCCTCACTTTCTGTGCAGGTTACATGCATAATATCTGAGCAGAATTACCATTAAACATCCAATTATTATAAAACTCAAATGTTTTATGTCTTTAAAATTGCCTATTTACAATGTAAGATGTTCGTGAGTATCTTGAAAGATGTTTGAAATCCAATGTATTATTATTATGATTATGTATTTTAGAACAGTTTTGTAAATGTGAGTTAAGATACAATGGCGGTGAAAAGTACAATTGCACAGGGCTGTAGATTGGGCTAGAGGATATATGACATATTGCATGCTGTGGTGTGAGGAGCAGAGAGGGAGCATGTTGTAAGCCATAGTGGGACACAGACAGACTGTAGTGAACTGCAATACCTTTGCTGTTGACAATTATTGTGATTACATGTGAAGATACACATCTGGAGATGTGCGGCTGTGGAATATTCTGCACTGGGACTCTGCTGCATCCTACCTGAAAGCCAATAGTCTAACAGCTAACTCAGAGCCCAGGCCATATGTTAGCCATGTTCACATCAATCACACACTGGCAGTGGCATCTTATGAGGACGGTGAGCATAACTGTCCATATGCTCAATTTATTGGTCATCTGACACAGTGGAAATAAACATTTTACGCATGTACACATGCACTGTGTATTCCTTTGTATATTTGTATTATTCTGCAGTTGCATAACCCTTCCTGATATCAGTGGTTTGTTGATCTAGTTATTTAACTGTATTTTGTGTTTCTTTTGTGTTATTCACAAATTTGTGAGTGTACTACTGTATAGCCATGTATGTTTGTGTGTAGAGGATTTCATTAATATCTTAATTAACTTTAGTTCTTAATTTTCACTGACTGTATTGCATTGTCCTCTGTTTAGTTTAAATGCATAACTTACTAGCCTCATAGCGTTTATGGTTATGATTTTACCGCAAATCTTATAATCTATCTACATATTTATATCTACAACTGTTATGTTGGCTCTGTCTGTCTCCTGCACTCTATGTTTCTATTGATAAAATCACCATGCAAAGAATGAAAATAGCAAATGTATTTTTCAGTGTAAGAACTCTGATTACATGTGTTGCTGCCCTGCTGTAGGATGTGTAGACCTGTGGAGCACAGAAATGGGTGGAGAACCAATCCACAATTTCCAATGTCCTGGGAGGGTCCAGGCCCTTGCCTTGAGCCCAGACAGCCCTGCTTTGGCCTCTGCAGCCGGGCAGGACGTCCGACTTGACGTCCCAGATGACAGTGGCTACTGGAGGATTGTCCATCAGGCTCAGCTACCAAAACCTGTAGGTGCACTGCAGCTTTAGATGAAGGGTTCCAGTCCTTGTCACAGCAGGTTAACATTCCATCCATCCATCCATCTTCTTCCGCTTATCCGGAGTCGGGTCGCGGGGGCAGCAGCTCCAGTAAGGGACCCCAAA